>CM021105.1:462661763-462741559 GCA_007115665.2 Sequoiadendron giganteum | reverse complement strand
CACTATTTATGTATTTAGTCGAGCAAGACATGGAGAAGCATTCCCACATACACCTGTTCACCATTAGCAGATTACAAGGTATTGAGATTGATGCATACAACTAGGCTCAACTTACTGTTTTTGTTGGTACTTTTCAATGATGTAAGTACATTGATATTTCAGTGATTTTCTTACACAAATAAGAGTAGCATGCCTACTTTATGCAATAGAAAAATAAATCAATGATAGAATTCACACATTAAATATTCAATTCATACTTGATTAAGTTTTCTTTGATTCTACAAATCCTGTAAACAAGATTTTTCAAATCAATTGTTATAACTTATGAAGAATTTTTTATTTGCTATTGAATACGTTGTTGACTCTTACAATAAAGTTCTTATTAATTACAAAATTCATTGAGCATTCATTGATTTATGTTTATGAATTACATATAACATGCCATCAACTATGCTCATTTGTCTCATATGCCCCTCTAACAGGATCCATTAGTTACGAATTAAGTGTGAGACAAAAATCTACATTGTTGCAAATATAGTCTATTGTTAGACAAGAAAATACAGGGTCGGATTCTTATATCACTATTGATTTTTTGTTTGTAGTGCAAAAATTAATGTTTATACAAAAGATCAACTTTCTTGCCCTCCATTTATGTGCATAGTATGTAAGGTTCAACATATATGCATATTAAGGCCTTTTAGAATTTTCAACAACCTAATACTATATGCATTCTAAATAGAAACAAGATATCAAAGTATGGAAACAATAGATGTTGATAGGTATGAATATGCAAAGCGCTCACAAGTCTGCAATATAGACAATGTACTAAAAGAAAACATACTATGTAGAGTAGGTACATTTAAGTACAACGTTGGAGACTACTTGTTTGATTCATTAGAAACACTATTAAACAATCGGTATACATCGGTTGAGCTACGAAGAGGAACAATAGATTACTTTTTGACTTCTCTATCAAAACAAGATAAATATGCAATTAGATCATATGACCTTGCACTAGACCCTGAAAGTCTCTATAGACTGCACAAAGTGCATGATTGAGGCACATATCTACGTAGGATGTGCCTTTCCGTGAAACCAAAAGCCATAAACGATGAAAGTGGCTTGTGGGGAGATGTGTTTTGTATTCAATGGCTATCCAAATGGCTGAATATACAGATATTTGTTTGGTCAACAACATTGGGAAGAAAGTACTTGCACTTTAACAATGTACCCAGTTTCCCAGAATATTCCATTTTGTTCCATGATGCAACCCCTCAAAGTGGGCATTTTGAACCGCTTCTAAGAATTCAGCCACAAAATATAAATTCCCAACAACCAATAAGGTTAAGTCAACTTAAAACACTAATTATAAATAATACGCAATACCAAACTATGAATGCAAACAAAAAGAAAAAGCTAGAAAATGACAAGAGCAATTATATTCATACAATCAAACACAAGTATCTCAAACATAACTTTATTATAATATTGAAGCACCTTAAACACTTCATTAGAAATAATAATAAAGAAAACCAACCTGTGCCAATCAGATCAAATAAAGGTAAAAAATTGTCAGCAGTAGATCTTTATGAAAAAACAATTTAAGATACACCAAAATACACATGCACAATCTGTCAAATGCTATGTTTTAGCAAATAAACTAGAAAATTTAAAGACAAGCAAAAGGAAATATATTATGAACTAGTATAGACAAGATCCATAGTATTGACAGATTGCATATGCCATATATGATACTCTGCACTAAAACAACTCATGATACCAAAGTATGTTGTGCCACAAAAAATCCAAATTAATAAACCATTGTCATATGTCCAACTTTTGTCCCAACTAGAGGAATGACTTGTATCACTTAGAATTGCATTTTCACAAATCTGGGAACTAGGGTACAAAAGATCTCAAATAGGTCTTACAGGATCTATCACTAATGTCCCTGTTGACATTAGCATTACACAAAAGGAATTACCACAATCAACCAATAACACACTAACGATTGTTGTTTCACTCAAAAGACGATTGGAATACAAAAATACATTTCAAAAGGGAATGGTACGACCCAACCTTGTCATGGAAGCTTTGTCCTGATTATAAAAAACAACACTATACAGAATGGAAAATGTCCAAATAAACAAAGACTGGGAAAATTTTTTGCATACCAATGATGAACTTGAAGAAAGTACTAGGCCTGACACAATTGAAACCGATTCAGATAGTGATGTGTAACATGAGAATCCATCTGAAACCTTAGTCCATGGATTCACAGAATCTAGAAGTATACATAGCATGCAAGAAAAAATAATTGAAATTGCACCTATAGAACACAACTATCCAGTTGGAATCTTTAAAGATAAATATGCCGAGGAAATGAATTTCCCAACATTATTCTTCAACAAGCCACGTGATGATGACATTCTAAAAAACTTTATGTATCACAAAATTTCACAATGGAAAGTTTTACATTCAAACACAAAATTTTCATATCACACGACAAACATATTTTTCAAAACTATCAAGATACTAATACTACAAGTCTGGTCTACAATGTCCATAAGAATACGAAAGGGCCAACTAAAAGGGAACAAGCTAGTTGCAAAGGATGTGAAACACAAACCAAACCTTGAAAGAATTCTAAAATCAGATATTGGATATGTTGACTTCAAAAGCATAAGAATATCCCCAGATTATACACAACTTAAGAAAAATGTTTTTGCAATGATATGACAGCTAGGACCACCAACATTTTTCCTCACTTTTAGTAGCACCAAACAAAATTGGGATCCTTTAATAAACACGCTACAGGAATTACACAATCAACATCAATCAGGTCAAAAACAACAAGAGTCGATTGCTCAAATGAACATTGACAAATTTGAACTGATCAAGAAGGACTCTATTACTTGTGTACAATACTATAGACATAGAATAAATGTAATGAAAAAGTTGATGCTTACAAATGAATCTATGTTTGGAAATGTTATTGATTACTTTTTAGTGACTAAGTTTCAAAATCGAGGAAATGAGCAACGATCATATGCTAATATGGGTGAAAAATGCACCAATCTATACAGAAAAAAAACATAGATATCATAGCTTTTATCAACAAGTACATTACTTGTAGCACTAATCATTTGCAAGATGACTTGGCTAGTTTACAAAGGCATCACCACACAAAGAGATGCAAAAGACCAAGGAAAATAGTTTGCAGATACAATCTCCCTTTACCATCTATGCGAAAGACACAAATACTTTCACCAATACTAGAAAAGACCAAAACAATAACTTCAAATACTATCAACATTTACTTGACACTGAAAAAAGCAAATTATGACAATGAATACACTTTAGACATGTTTTTAAATGACATAAACATGTCTAAAACTGATTATATAACAACTTTGAGCTCTACACTAAACAAGGCAACACTTTTTTTATAAAGAAAACCATCAAAAATAGGGAACAACAATTTCGCAAGGAAAATGCTACACCTTTGGAATGCTAATACAAATGCTCAGTTTGTGCTTAATGCATATGCCATAGCAAAGTACTACAACTCTTACATTGCAAAAGTAGACAAATCAATGAAATACGCATTCAAAAAAATACGTAAGGACCACCAACAAACAAATATCGATGCAATAAAAATGATTGGTAAACTTGGAAATGCATTGTTGAACTTGCAACAAATGTTAGCACAACAAGTTGTTCACATTGTTTTATCACTTCCACTAAACTTTAGTTCAAGAAAATGCATTTTCATTGACATGCGGTCCTATAGTGACCATACATTCATTCTAAAATTTGTTAAACAATTAAACAATGAACCATTTATGATTCATAAAACATTCTCTCAAAATCTATAGTGGACTATTATTTAATACATCCTCAAACATTGATAGACATATGTCTTGCAAATTTTGTTTCAAGTTACAATAAAAATGGAACTACAGTTAACCCAAGAACTAAACCAAGAGTAATACACTTTATTAACTTCAATAAGCACTTGGACCTCCATAATCATTGTAGAGAGCAATTGATGCTTTATGTACCATTCACAATAAATGAGAGTACATTAAAACAAAACTTTGACTCTTGGGAACATGCATACATGCACCATGAAAAAACCATTATAAAAAATCATGCAAAGTTCACATGAAACATAAGTGCTACATGGGGTGACATAGAAAAAGAACTTAAAGATGTTGAGTCCCTTGATGATGGCAACAATGATAAGTCATTCACAACAAGAAAAACTAGCCAAACAGAACAATATGACATTCAAACAGACCTTCCAAATATAGATCGCATAAAACCAAATATAATGTTACAAAATGCATTTGAAATTGTGAGACACCCACATATAGTTGATAACAATGAATACTACAAACTAAGACAAATGTTAAATAAATAACAACAAGCAATTGTTAAATATGTTATAATAAAAAAAGATGAATAACATTGATAGGCCTTTACATTTGTTCTTAATTGGAGGAGTTGGAACTGGAAAGACTTTCACAACAAAAGCTATATACCAAGCTCTAATTCACATTTATAGCAATTCAATCGACAACAATCCAGACAAACCAAAAGGCTTGTTAACTACATCTACAAGTAAAGAAACTTACAACTTAGGTGGAGTCACATTGCATTCAACATTTCGCATACCATTTCATACATCAGATTTTTTTCCCTTGGTGTCTGAAGCATTGGACAATATGTCCAAGCACTACAATCAATTGCGTGTTCTACTTATAGATGAAATCTCACTAGTAGGCTCAACATTTCTATGCTACATTGATAAACAAATACAAGACATAATGCAAATTCCTATAATGTACTTTGCAAACCTTGATACAATTTTATGTGGTGATCTTTACCAGGTGCAACCTATGCTTGAATCCATTGTATTTGAGAATAGACCCACTGTAACTGAATTGATGCCTTCTAATTTTTGGAAATACAATGTAAAATGCTACTCATTGGTCACAACTATGAGACAAAAAGATGAAAAGTTTATTGCAATCCTTAACAAAATACGAATAGGCTTACAAAGAAATGATGACATAGACTATCTTAACCAACTTTTCTTTCGTCCTGCACCTTTAGACCCAACACTTCCATACTTGTTCTAGAGGAAAGCTGATGTAGAGGCGCACAACCATAAAATGCTATTGTCTATTTATATTGAAATGATAGTGCTAAATGCAATAGATGAGTATGAGGAAAAATATAATACAATACGACTCTATAGCCATACAAATACTCTTCCACCTTAAATTTACATGAAACAGAATATGCTTGTTGAAATCTATGCAGGAAACTATAATACGCAAGATGGCCTAGTCAACGGGTTCAATGGAATATTTAAAGCATATACAACACATAATGATATTGATATTGTTTGGCTCAAATTTTTTGATCCAACAATTGGACAACAACAATGCACAAAACTAGTACAATATTACACTGATCTCATTGACAAGGAATGGGTTCCTATATTGCGCATTGCTAGAGCCATTCAAAAGATATCGCCAAACAAGAAAATTACAATTAGAAAACAATTCCCAATACAACTAGCATGTGCAAGAACCATTCATCGATCACAAGGACTAACAATGCAAGCTTTGGCTTTTGACCCAACAGGAATAAGACAACATCGCTTAACTTACACAACACTATCACGGACAAAGACAATAGACTCATTATTTTTGCTAAAACCTTTAACAACAAAGTACTTCAAAGTTAAGGGCAAGATAAATGAAGAAATGCATCGCCTGCAGTTAACTATACAATGTCAGCTTGATATTTAGACTACATGTACACACAATGCACCACAACTGCTTCTATGCACATTAAACACTCGTTCATTAAATCCGAATGCACATGACATTGCCAATGACTATGACATAATGCAATCAAAAATTTTGTGTTTACAAGTACACATGCATACCTTACAACCTAATATATTATCACAATATTTCAATACCTTTGGTATGAATATAATACATGGCATAACAACGTTTACCAAAAAACATTTGTTCATATCAAAAGAAAAAGAACACAGCGCTGCAAATATTGAAGCCATCACAATCACAATACTACAACGCATCAATGAACTTAATATCTGTAATATTTATGCAAGGCCTAATACTTCCATTCAAGAAATAATCACAATTCTTCAATCTATAATTTCATACACACATACAAAAAATATACTATACATTGTGGGTGACTTTAATGTCAACATGTGCTCTGAAAATAAAAGCAAGACAACACTTCAAAATTTCTTGCAAACTAACAAAATTCATTTTTTGTTAAACAAATCACATAGTCTACAAAAGCCGCTAATTGACCATATTTGGTCAAATTCAATCACAAATGTGTTCAATATTTACAGATCAAAGTCATATTGGACTGATCACTTTCCTACTTTCCTAAAATTCCACCTCCTTGGTTGAATCAGTTCAACATTATAGCATACATAAGCATATATCACTAATAAATTTTGCAATTAATTCTACAATACTCAATCACTAGGTTGCAGGAAAATCATGGATCAAACAAAAAGACCACAACAACAAGATCAAGAAATGGAGGAAGACACAAGCAAAAGGTAAACAACCTATCCTATTTGCCTATGACATGCATTTTTGCATTGTCCAAATATAACATTTACATTTCTCTTGTTGTTTGAAGAACAAAAATAAAAAAGACTATATCAGTTGAAGAGTTGAATGCAAAAAAAAGTTGGCGACACATTCCAAGTGACGTCCTTTTTGTCTACAAAGCAACATTGGACAAAGTCAATAGAACACGTGAAGTATTGCGTGTAGATCTCACAGACCTTAAAGCAAAAAATGATAATTACACTGAATATCAGTGGATACCTTGTGCAAGAACAAGAAAGGAAAATAGTTCCAAGAATGGGAGTTTCAATATCAGGCTTCCAAATTGCCCCTAGAACAAATTATGATAGAGGGGACTATGATTACATAATAATATTAACAAACACAAGCACAGTTGAAAGCCTGCCTCACTTTTCAACAGACTACTACTTCATTCCAGATACTACTATCAACCAACTACTAGCAACCACAAATAAGTATCCAATTGGAACAGTAGGTGCTTTGGTTGTTGGTGCTAAAAAATTTGGTAGCCAATATGCAATTGATATCAAAGATGACATAATAGAATCTAACAGAGCACAGGTGCAAATGTCTCACCAACATATGCCACTAATCCATTCTAATGTTATTTTAGAGCATTATGTGCTTTAATAAAATTTAATTGTAATGAGGACTAACTTTCTCATTACCATGCAACTGCAGCTACATCCAAATCATGAAAATAAATACTTGCAAATAGAAGAACTGCTACATAGGAACAAAACCCCAACCTTTCTTTTCAAAAATATCTTAAAAATCACTGATAAAAAAAACATGTTCCACATGGGTTGATCAACATTTATTTTCAAATTGAATAACAAGATAACATTGGACAAGTTAGCTACTTTGGTGCAATCAACATTTAAGGCGACTCTCTAAAAATATTTACGTACTTTCATTTAAAATTTATGAAACTACTGCTTCTAACTATTTATGTTCAAATGTTTCAAGTTTCAAGGACTTTAAAAGCAACAAATGCACTGTCAAATCCTTTTGAAGCTTTTTTCCTAGGTTGCAAATATAAATTCAAAACTTATGGCGCGCTCCAATAGGAAACTGCTCATTGCAATCAATGTGACAAGGAGGTGAGCGATGTATACATACTTTATCCTAAAGCAATCATCACAACAAACAAGCAAATAATTCATTGCTCAATCTGAAGCAATGTTTTGCGACAACTCTTGCCTATCCTTCAAGACATTAAATATGAAAACTACATCAAGGACAAGTTAGCAGTTATATTTGCACTACGGGACTTTGTCACCAAAGGGAATTTCACCCTCAATCAAAACAATGTTATCATAGAGGCCATATGCCTAATTGAGTAAATAGTATATGCCACAACAAGGTATAAAGCAATACTAATTCAAACAGTCTTCTTGCTTTTCAAATTATATAAAAAAAACTAGCTTTCATACTAACCATAATAATGATATTAGCTTTCATACTAACCATAATAATGATGTTGCAAGTGACAAAGAAGCAGAAGCAAGCGAAAGACTGCCTGCCATTGCACGAACCTACATTCCTCTTTTTTGTTATGCTTTTCTTCTTGGCTCTCCTGCCTATATTACTATATTTCATGTTCTGTGACTGAATTTTTTTTCCTACTTTTATTTTACAGTTGACATGTCTCTCTGTTATATGCTAGACAATACTTTACTTTCTTATGTTATCGTTTAAATAGATTAGACTCTATTATTACATGTTTTCACTATGCAATACATTGTATGCTAGACAATACTTTACCTTCGTATGTGATCCTTTAAACAAATTAAACCCTAATGTTACACATTTTTACTATGCAACATATTAGCAATATAAAACATATATGTTCTTAAAGGGAAAGTTGCTACGACAAAAAATGTATTTCAATTTGACATACTTGGTTGGCCATTCAAATTTATTTGAATTTTTTTATAATTTGTTTCTATTTTGCTTATTTGCTTACACAAAAAAGAGCAATGTCTTGTGGACCATGGATGCACATGCACTAAATAGATAGCTAATTCATGAAACCTTAGGCAAGTGTTGGGTTTTCTGCGTGTTGTAATGCCTAAGTAACCCTAAAGGAAGTTGTAATTAACGACTTAAGTGAACCAAATTTTTTTTATAAAGTGTAATAACATACACATTCACTTACTAATTAACAACAACCTCTAAGGCTACAAGGTTAGGATTACTTAAACCCACACATACATCTTACATAAACCATAGCAATAAATACTTTATGAAATAAACATCATACATCATAAGAATACCACATAACATAACAAGATGAACATCCAAGATACAATCTCATAAACATTAACTTAATCCAATAGTTACATCCCTCATTCCCAGAATGAGACAATAGTACAAAAGTATAACAATTACATAATCTCACCTCATAAACATAAGAGGGATAAAATAACTTATACAAATAGAAATATTACAATGCAAGAAAATACAATAGAACCGCGAGCTGTCCATCTGGATGTCTCGCCTCCATGAACTGAAGATCAAGGGGGACCCAATGGTTTTGGTGCATGTTCCACCCAACCATGTGGTACCCGAAGGCCCACCCCCCATGCTAGGAGATAGTAACCACATAACATGGACAAAGATCTACAATCACTAACCCAAGGCAGACTCATACTGACATAACCAAACAAATGAACCAAACGAGTACAACTCAGGTACAACACTAATATCACTGACATAGGTCACTTTGCTTCCAGACATAAAATCAACCAAGTATGTTCAGAGAACAATACACGTATACAAATACCAATCACCAAGGGAATCTCAAGAGCATACAACCTAAGAATCATAACCACTCCATCTCAAGGAGGAAACAAATATAAGAACTCACTCCAAACATTTTGGAGGCAACAAAACACAAAGTCCACTCCTTTTCAGGAGGTACAAAACATCCCCGTTCATGAAAATCGGGTAATAATTGAAAGACACCATACACTACACAAGAGAAAGCAACTGGATGGCATAAAGATTCAACAACCCTTATCTTCTAAGTTCTTCTGGAAGACTTATAATTTAGGACTAACACTAAATCCCAAAAACTCACAATGCAACTTGACGACATAGCAACAAAAGCATTCAAGTCATAAATCAAATCTAATATTTGGATTTCCTAAACCTATATTCATTCAATAGGTAACATTAACAAGGTCAAAGACACACTTACAGGGTTAACTCAAATAATCATATACCCATATTTCTATTTCCATTATAAGAAATCTTAAACAATTTGAACTTACATCCCCTTACGAAATACAGAGAACTAGAACATTTAAGGCAATCACAAGAGCATTACTATTTTTGGATATACTAAATCCATATCTCCTTCATATTTTATTCACAATAAATTAATTGCTCTACTTGAAATATAATAAATTAAAATAGTCATTTGCCTCATCAATATAAACAACTTCTTAATTTACCTTTAAATCGACACAAATCCATGCAAGTAAACTCTTTCCATTTCCTAACCAAATCTTACATCTCATTCAATTTTCTATTTAAAACATTCAATCCCTTTAATATCATAAAATATTGTTTCTCTATCCATTTTCCCATATACACTAATCAAACCATTTTTAAATCTCTATTCAATAATATATTGCATGCTTCTTATTAAAATAAAATACGATAATAGATTTACACTTAATATATGTATATTTATGCTCCATATTATATAGACACCAAATATATATATTAATAAATTTAATTACATATATTCTTTAATATTTCATTCACCACGATTAAATTGCTCTATGAAAATTTTTAAAACATAATAAATATTTGTCTTTTTCAATATAATCATTTCCTAAATTTGCTTCTAATACAACTTAAAACTATTGCAAATACTATATTCAATTTTCTATCCAAAACTATATCTTTTCAATTCTCTATACAAAAAACATGAATATCTTCAGTTTGTAAAAATATCTTTTCGCTTATCTATTTAACCATGCCTTCCAATCTTACCTTTTGAAACAACTGAAATCAACTACTAGTAAAATTCTTTCAATTTTCTAATTTACACCACACGTCTATTTCAAAATAAATATATCTTAATTAAATTATATTTAATAAATATATTTATCTACATATTTTAATTAACTCATTCAAAACAATTCTCATTTACTGTCATTTCTCATTGAACATTAAACCAAATAAATTATAGCATATATTCTCAATAGCAACCACTCATATAATATTTACATTAAATATACATCCATATATTCAACCCATTCTCAAAGCATAAACACGAAGACATAATCATTGAAAGCAATAGAAGAAACTACATTTGGATACTCTAAATCTATTTCTCATTTCATTACGTAATTCATTATATCGATAAAACTGAATTAAGAACTCATCTTTTCAGATAGGGGAGAAATTACACTAATATTTAATTCTCTAATTGCTCTTAACAAAATAAGTATTTTCAACTATAACTCAAAACATTTCGTTTTAAATTAAATAACCAATTGTCCTTGCAAATTAAATCATTATAAAATTAATCAAATTAACATTTGGTCTCTTCCATAACTTATTGTGTTAAAATAAGATCAATATTTGGACTATAACCCAATATCATATATATATTTTTCCAATTAAATCAAATTAATAATTTGACCTTTTACACATGAATTTAAATTCCACAATTAAATTTTAAATAATGTATTCTTTAAATCAAATATTTAACTCCTTCAATTAAACTTTAACATGCTATTTTAAAATAAACAATAATTTCCCCATATGTTTATAATTTTAATTCCACTATTCTAATATACAAATTTTATTTAAAATAATATAAATAAATATAATACTTTAATATTATAAATTATAATATAAAATATTATTAAATAATATTTTAATATTATAATAACAATACATAAAATATTAATATATATAAATATCAATTTATTATTATTTTATTATCAGAGCAGCCATGGGAAAATAACTTAATAGCAGTCTCGTGTTTCAAGTATAACTCAAAAATGACGATCTGGGTATTTGCGATTTTTAGATAGGAATAAAAAAATTCCAAGGTACAGAAACCCTTTAAATTTCCTGACAACCCAGTTTGTGTAAGTGGAGTTATACGTGATGCAGCCAGACCAATTTACCATGAAAAATATAACTACCCTGTGGATTTTAAAATTTTGATTTTTAATAATAAACAGAGGGTTTCATTTTCTAAAACATTCTAAAAACATTGCTCAATCTCTATGTTTGAATCCAAAAACAAAATAATCGATTTTCTCAAACAAATTAAATTCAACTGAGGTTATCACAATTTTCACTCAAGAATTTTCACAAAACAAAACCTACAAATTTATTTGATTCTTTTCTTCTAATAACAAAATTATTTTCTAAAATAGATTTAACAAACAAATCTTTAATCGCTACTATTTTAAAAACAATCAAGAACAATAAAAACACAGAAGAAAACCTGGTTCAAGAAGCTACAGGAAGAGATGAATTTCTGCTGCAAGCCTCCTCCAAAGATTTCTTGAATTTTCTTCAATCATCCAATGAATCCAATCCAAAACCCAACAAATGCAAACAATCTTTCCTCCAATCAATTCTACAATCAAACTTTCTTCAAACCCTTCATTTGTGCAAATTTTTCCAAAATTTCTTCTCTGTTGTAAAAATGAATTTTTCTAAAAAAAATTCTGCCCTAAAATTAAAACATGTATTCTTTAAAAATCAAAAATACCTAATACAACCCTAATTCACATTACATGCAAATTAGATATTAATTTCAATTTCAATTCCAATTTCAATTTTTACAACCCTAATTCACATTGCATGCAAATTAGATATTAATTTCAATTTCAATTCCAATTTCAATTTTTACAACCCTAATTCACATTGCATGCAAATTAGATATTAATTTCAATTTCAATTTTTGAAAACCCACTTTCAATTTAAAATGCAATTTGAAATAATAAATTAATTTCCAAAGTTGAAACTCATTTCCCAAGTAAACATTTAATTATAATTTCTAATTTAATTCCCACACGTTGAAATTAAATTCTAAAATTAATTTTAATTCTTTTATTTCCTTTCTTTCTCTTGCATCACGTTTAATTAATTAATTTAATTATTTAATAACTAAATTCAACCCTCTTGGATTAAATTTAATTAATTAAATAAATTAAATATAATTAATTAATTTAAATATAAACTTTTATCCACATTGCATTATTTAAATTAAATAACCATCAACATGATTTAAATGCAATTATTCTAAATATTGATTAAATAAATACGCACATCTCATAATCAAATAATATTAAAATAAGGTAAACTATGACTCAACAACCAAAGCTGACGACACACTAAGGCTAGGGCATGGACTTGACACATGTTACCTAGCTACTATCTCCCATTCAACTTAACCGTTGGATCGACACGCTCAAACCTGTGAACGTAGGTGGAGTCGATGTCATGTACTTGCAATCCTACAACCAAGTAAATAACATCATACAATATATCTAGCATATAATACACACCATGAAGAAGGAATTACGGATTCATAGAGCGCTCGCAAGCGAGTGATGCAAACCCGTCTTCTTCACCAATACACTCATCGAAACTGACACTTCCATCATAATTCAATAATCTCATAATAACATCTCACATTAACTTTACAACATCATTAATCCATTAAAGCGTAAGAAACACTAATTAGGTCAACACATCACACAATAATAGTTGTCGCTCAATAGTAGGGGTCAAAACATCATAACAAAATGAATCCAGTATCAAAGTAGCTGCAACCAACCATAGCATAAAGCAAACTGAACAAGAAGCAAAATGGAGGGGTATTACATTCTCCCCCCCAAAGATTAGGCTTACTCCGGGAAGCCTACAACTACCCCTAGAGAAAACTTCATACAGTCACACATAGCCAAAGGTTCCAACTAAACCACTCCATACTTCAACACATAAACAATGACAATCCATGCCGTAAACAACTCAGCCAAGTACACTGTCAATCAAAACAAGACAACATGGTGAAGCAACCACCAACCAAGTCTCCAAAAACACAACCATGAATTAACATACTTAGTACACATGCACCAATACACATCACCAAGAATCATCACAAGGCTACACAAGGGTCCATCTGGACACCGGAAAGCAACATACCATCCATGATAGAGGAATCCATGAATCAAGAACATATAACCATCTCAAATATATCAACATCACAATCAGTGGCTTGATGGTGTTAGGTCATACATAAAGTGAAACCATCCAAACAAGACCACCATGACCTATCTCTTGTTGTGTAAGGTGATTAGCCTCCAAGAGATAGTCATCACACATAGGTGAGTAGTGGGTCATAGCTGCATAACAGCCTCACATACCCCCATCCTCAACGTTTCATGCATCTACTTCCTCGTACACTCTCACCAAGTTCACCTCATACGTCCTTGGAGAGGAATCACAATATGACACATAACCGACATTGAAAACAACAAAAATAACTAGTTTAGCGACCAAGTTCATAAAAAAAAGATCAAATTAAAGTTCAATTTCAACAATAAGGCAATAAATGGCACAATTTCAACACTGAATCAAATATATAACCACTAGGGTTAAAAGAAAATAAGATCACAAGTTGTGGCTAAACCTTCACAATCAATTATAAACAAAGTGTCGGCCCTCACAATCAACCAAAAAAAAACATCAATAACCGAAAGAAAGTTCACAATCTTTAAAATTGCACTATACAACACTATGTGACTAATTACTAGCCACTAACGAGGAAGGAGGAAACAATGTCCGACTAGAATGATTATAGCCCTCATGTGATGCAGAATGAGCATGCCCTCCACATGATCCAGAGTGTATTGACGATTAATAAAATGTCGTCACTCTACCTAGTCATACGCCAGCCGGGGAAGGCACGAACTGGTCATATGCCATGTGGCAATGTGTCTGAGGGCCCGTGGAATAGGCACGCATAGAACACACTCCACCCGCGATACCTCATGGAGAAGACACATGTACGAACTCGCTGAACCCAGAGGTATACATGGCTAGGATCTACTCATATGCTACTCGACCAACATGGTCAAGGCAACCATGAGGATCCCTCTACAAGTGTTTGAGGCCCCATAACGCTCATCGCACAAGTAGGCTAACAAAGAAAATCTCATAATGCGCCCAAAAGAAGGTTTATTCCGGTCCAAAAGAAGGTTTAGTTCGACAAAAAAAAATGTATTTAAAAAATAGGGGAGCTATATTTGAAAGTACATTGATCTTGAACTTATTTAATTGATTATGTTTTTTATTTTCATTAATGCGTTTGAAATTTGTTTTCGCTATTTATATTCTTAGATTTAATTATTATTTATCACCAATTAGATATATGTTATTCCATTATTTTTTTAAGCCTTAGATATTTAAATGCAATATTAATCAAGTACATGTTTCATTCAAAGCTCATGTGTGTACAAATTTGTATGCAGGTGAATTCAAATTTGAGTGTAATTTGTGATGGTGTGTAAAAGGAATAGATCAAGGAAGTATGATTGAACATGAATAAGACAAAGGAAGAGAAGAGCGGGTGAAGGAACATCTCATGAAGAACAACCCATGGAAAATATCAATGACGAAGGTGACATACAGGTATAAGAACAAACTGAACCTAATAATAGAATTTTTTTGGACAATGGTATGGAAAATCTAATGGAGATGGATGAGGATTCTCTTTTCAATTATTTTTCATTTAAAGATATGTTATCTAAAAGAACATTAAAATTACACTCAAAAAGAATATGGGATGATTTTTTTGAAGAAAAATTTCTAATTGGAAGAGCACAATTAGTTGCAAAGTTATTTAGATGAAAAGAAATGACCCCTGTTTTGGAGTTTTTAGGGGTTGATAATAGGAAAAAGTCATTAGATTTAAAATACACAATTGTTGAACTTGCAAGAAGCATTAGAATGTATTGAAAAAAATAGTTGATCTAGTGATTTAAGTGTTGCACATAAAGCGTTGATGACTGTAATTTCTAGTAAGAAATTATCACATATAAGACAAGTTCAAGCAATTTCTGAATTACTAAATGTTTCTAGGAGAACTATACAAAGGTATATTGAAAAGAGAAATCAAATAGATGAAAAAATTGAGAAAAATTGGGTAAATCTTTGTAAGGTTCCCTGAAAAGATAGAATTTCAGAATATGTAAAGAAACAGGTGGTTGAATATTGGACTACTCACTCTCATGTTTCATCCAATAGAAGGGATACTATACAAATAATAAGTGATTATGGTACAAAAATTTCTCATCCAAAACATTTTATAGATACAACACAAAGTGAACTTTTTGAAGAATTCGAGGAAGATTTTTTAAATGTGAAGATTTGTCAAAGGATGTTTGAGACACTACGACCATCATTTGTGCGTATAAATAAAGTATGTGAAACTTGTTATTGTTGAAATCATGTTGAATTCGATTTAAATCTACAATCATATAGAAAATCTATGAAAACAATTGATCGAAATTTAGCCATCTCTGAAAGTACAACACAATTTGTGAATTCTCTTGTATGCAAAAAATTAGAAGATTCAAAAGAATTCAATGTTTAGTGCATAAAAAATGTATGTAATGATTGTGGAGATTTGAAGAATCTTTCACATGTTGACAATAATGAAATGCAAGTTGTTTGGAAGAGATTTGAATATGAGACATACTTAACGAAGTCAAGAGTTGAGGCCAAAAACATTGTTCTCAAAGAGAGTGGACTGCCTTACAATGAATTCATGAGTAAATTTCGCAATATCATATATCCATATATCCAACACTGTCATGGTGCAAGATGGAAAGCTAAATAATTTCGTGATTCAAAGAATTTCTTTCCACTAGATTGTATTCTCTCTATTGTAGATTTCTCTGAGAACTATACATTTCGTCCTCAAATTGAGATTCAAAGTCAATATTATCATTCAGAGCAAGTTGTAATCTTTGTGCAAGTTTTCTATAGGCATGCCGAATTAGAGGTCGATGGTATAAAAAGTAGCAAAGATGGTCAAATTATCATCAAAGAGGTTCACTTTTATATCACTGATGATACAAATCATGATAGAAGCTATGTAGCTCATTGTTTCAAAAAAAAAATTGAAGACCTGAGATGACGTGGTATAAATCAAGAACAACATTGGATATGGTCTGATGGATGTGTTGGTAAGTGTACATGTTATTTTAAAAAAAAATATTTATTTATATTTACTTTTAATTTTGAGACTTAAATCAAGTCTAATTGCAATTTTTATATATATATAATTACTTTGTTGACTTGAGCTAATTTAGTTTTAGTGTAATTATTTGTAACTTCATGCAAGACAATTTAAGTCTTCGAAATATTTTGTTTGGTTAAGCCATCAACATGCTAGACGCAACACCATTTTTTTGTGGAATTTTTATGAGAGTGGACATGGAAAAGGAGAACATGAACTTGTTGGTAACTTTCACCATATATATATATGGAACATGTAGATATATTTTTGAAAAGATTATCTTTATATATTAAAATTAAATTAAAAATTATTTTAAGTTCCTTGAAAGTAATAGGTGGAAAATTGTGCCAACACATGTGTACTTGCAGGTAATGCCATACGGAATGCAAATGAAATTGTTGAATGGTGTAAAAGTCCTTTTTCCGCTTGCAACTCAACATACAACACATTATTTTTGAGAAGTTATAGGTACATCTAGTCAAAATTTGTTAAAAAATTGAATTTCAAAGTTCAAGTATACATGATTTTTAATTGAATTTTCAGATTTGAATTTATAGATATTGATTAATCAAATCCCTATAATTGTCAAGCAATTCATGGTATTAGAAGTCTACATCAAATCATGACAACAGGAAGTAGTAAGCCTTATGTAATTAATGTGAGAGAAAAATAATGTTTCACAATGGGAAATGAAACAATTAATATCAATGCCTCCTTTTGTTGAAGATGACAATGTCGATGTCTACGATCCTCTCTATTCAGCTAATTACAAATGTGTATCTGATTTAGTTGTTATAGGTATGGAAATTGATCTTAATTTAGTTAAATTTTATTTAAATATATTCCATGTTTAAGTTTTAAGTGCATGTGTTTAATTTAGTTAAAATTGATTAGAAATATATGGTGTGTACAGGAGATATTTTCATTGTTGTTGCAAATCTTGACAATGCAGAAGGTGTAGATTACTATCTACTAAGATGTATGCAACCAAAAAGAAAATTGGTGGAATTGATGACAGATGGTGATGGACAAGAGTATCCCATTGGATCAGTTGTTATTGAAGGCACATATTATCAACAAATAAAGACAAATAAAAATGGTATTTATTTTGTTGATTATATGCCAAGACAAAAGGTTCTACATTACAGTCACCTAGTTATAGAAACAAAAATAAATTTAGAAACTTTACCTAAAAAAGGACATGCCAAACAAAAGTGGAGGTTGCCTATTGAAGATCATGAATTTTTTTTAGAGATAATTAAAGATAGAGAGGATCCAAATTTTATGTGCTAGGAGATTTAAGTTGTTTTTTGGATACGCACATGTGTACATACTCAAAATTTTTATAGATCGAGCTAGATCTATAGGGTATGTGCAGGATCATGATGTGCCAAAAAGTGGCGATACGTAAGTGATATGATGACCCATGTGGATGATGGATTTTTTTTTACCCAAAAGTGATGAAATGAAAAGGGTTTTTAAAGGATATTCTCAGCTTTCCACAAATATAATTTTTTTTTAATTTGAATTTAATAAATAATTATTATTCATTTTCTATTTAAATTATGAAAAAAGTCCTCATTGATAGGCTGATTGAAAAACATCTATAATTTTCAAACAGTATCAAATTTTTTGAATCCAAAATATGTGTCACATTCTATGCTTCACATAATATAGGATTAAAAAAATAAAATTGAATTTCATGAAGTTTTAACCAAGTTAAGGTGGTTAGACAAGTGAGTTTTTATATTTTTTAAAAGTTGTAATAGAAAATTCATAATTAATTATTTACTTGGAAAAAAATTATTAAAAAATATGTATCACATCGGGACATGAGTCCTATACTTATGTCTAAAAGATTATAAAAGAATATTATCATTTTATTGTGGTTAGGGTGGTAAGACAAACACCTACTTCTTATTTTTACCCTGAAATTTAAGTACTACTGTGTTGAAATTTCAAATTTTGACCAAATAGATTTCTTTTTTAAAATAAAGGTCTAGTAGTTTAGAAACTACAATCAATTTTCTAAATATTCTATTTTTAATTTTTTTGAAATAATATAGATAACTTATTCAAATTTTTATGTCAAGTTTCCTAACTCTAATTTTTTGAGTTTTCATTGCCACTTAAGGGCCTGTTTTTTCCATGATGATCCTACACATACCCTATATATATTTATAAATTGATTGGAAATGTGGAATGATTTAGAATGGGTTTTTTCAAAGGCTTGGTCATAAATTTTTGAAAGATAATATGACCTTACTTGTTCACCTTCAAATTTTCAAGATCATCCATTTTCATATCCTACTATACATGTCACATCCTAGAAAATTATTATTTTCATCCTAAGCATCCCCCTTCATCCTAATCATTCATTAAAGATCGCATTTTCTATCTAATAATCACCATTCTAATCCTAATCACATGTGAACTCATGTATAATCATGAACTCATTTTAATCCTAATATGAATAATCACCATTCTAATAGGAAATTATGCAAGCATCTATCTAGAGAAAAGGTCACGAGTATATATACATAAGAGAGGAGAAAAATAGAACTAATAAAAATAACTCCAACCATGAAAAATAGGTGTTAATTACACTAATGGAATATGTCATCCACCCTCATAAAGGATCCTATCCTAACAACATAAAAAATCCTAAAAAATATATATATGAAAAATGCAATAACCCCAATAAAGGAAAATATAAACCTACTCTAACAAATGATCACAAAAGTTCACATAGAAAAGAGTTAGTGACAAAGTAAAGAATGAATTCAATCTGTCTTAAGGTTTAGAATTATTTTGATAAAGTATTATAAAATTTATGTATGATTATCCTTTAAATCCTTTAAGGATCAACATCCTAAGCTTTGTAGAGATTGAAGTGTAAAGGATATTTAACTACTCTTGTTAATTGGCCCAAATAACATGTTTCATTATTAGGCACACATTATCTAAATAAGAATCATAACCCTAGGACAAGTTTTTAATATTTTATCTAGAATCACAATAAAAATTTCGAACAATAATAGAACCCTTCCTAAGTGACCATTTTGTGCTAAATTGAAGCATGAAAAACTTTATTTACACCCTTTAAATTTTTATTTAAAAAGAATAATCCAAATTTGTTTTAATAGAGGATTTTAATATCATCCAAGAGATCTCAATTCATAGGATTAAGACACTTGGCACTATTGTGTGAGCCTTATGGATTTTTCCTTTGTTAATTGTGATGTGGAAAAAGAGATCCTAGACCTAGTCAATATTTCTTCACATCGACATTAGAAGCCAAGCTGGCAAGGTGACAAGATTGGTTAATAACCTAAAAGGAGATCCAATCTACCTAGGACACTACCTTAATGTTAGAAATAATAGAAAAGGTATAGTCTAGATTTTTCACTAGATATTTCCATTTGATAGTTAATCTTATTCATTTAATTGATTTACCTATTTTTTACCCCTCTCTTAAATTACAAGTTCAATGCTTGTGTAGGAAGGATTTGGAGTGCAACATGTCTATTTTATCCTAACAACATGGTTTGTAGAAGATCTAGTATTATTTGTGTAAAGGTTACATTGCTATTTTTAGATGAAGTATATTAGTGATACATGTGTATAACTTACAATTTAATTTTTATGATTTATTTTATTTAGTTTTGAATCTCTATAAAATAGTTGCTCATTCCAGACTATTATGATGTAAGCTAGAGAACATTCAAAATCAATAAAAAGTAAATAGTGACCTAGATTCCATTTTTATGATTAAATTGTATAACTTACAATTTAATTTTTATGATTTATTTTATTTAGTTTTGAATCTCTATAAAATAGTTGCTCATTCCAGACTATTATGATGTAGGCTAGAGAACATTCAAAATTAATAAAAAGTAAATAGTGACCTAGATTCCATTTTTAACAAAGTGCCTAAAGTTTGTAATATGGTATTTATATAGCTATAAGATCATTTTGATCTAAATATTTGATATGATTAGCTAGAGATTGTACCATACAACTGTATATATCACATGATAATTGAATAAAAATTGTGTACATCATAGTTATACATGATCTAACTTAGTCAAGTTTAAGTAGGTAACTTGTCAATATAGATGTGTGTAACAATTGTGTGAACAAACCATAATTTAAATTTAAATTTAAACCTGTACAAAATTGCTAAATAAATAAAACCATAATAATTTGCACGATGTAAATAGATGTTTAACAAGTGTTTGAAAACCATAATAATGCATGATAACAAATCTATGAACAAACCATAAAACATGTAAACATGTGTGAATGTGATTTGTAAATCATAACAAGTGTACATATATATACCATAAAACATAAACATGTATACATAATGTGATGTATGTACATAAATCATAAAAAGTGTCTGGACAACATAATAATCTGATCTCAAAGAGAGGGAAATCTACTATGAATAGAATCATCAGATCTATGGCCCGATCTCTCCCTTGATCTATCCCTCGATCCATGGAATGATCCCTCTCCTGATCTAATATGTGTGGATCTATGTCTCGATCCAAGCTCTCTGGATGTGTGTCCTGAGCCTCATCCCAAAACTTGCATGTGTTCAAGTATGTGCACATGAAATTATCTAAACTTGTATGTACATTTGTACAAACTTTCAACGTGTTCAATCTTACAAATCGAGTACAATTAAATTTAAAATTATTTAAATGTACCTCAGATATGTGCTGCATGGGACCATGATCATGTTTGGATCCATGTCCCGAACCAAGCTCTTTGGATGCATGTCCTGAGCCTCATCCCAAAACTTGCATGTGTTCAGGTATGTGCACATGAAATTATCTAAACTTGTATGTACATGTACAAACTTTCAACGTGTTCAAACTTACAAATCAAGTACTATTAAATTTTAAATTATATAAAATTATTTAAATATACCTCAGGTATGTGCTGCATGGGACCACAATCATGTGTGGATCCATGTCCTAATCCAATCTCTCTAGATGTGTGTCCTGAGTCTCATCCCAAAACCTGCATGTGTTCAAATACATGCACATGAAATTATCTAAACTTGTATGTACATACATACAAACTTTCAATGTGTTCAAAATTACAAATCGAGTACTATTAAATTTTAAATTATATAAAATTATTTAAATGTATCTCAGGTATGTGCTGCATGGGACCATGATCATGTGTGGATCCATGTCCTGATCCAAGCTCTTTGGATGCGTGTCTTGAGCCCTGCATGTGTTCAAGTACGTGCATATATGTATGAACTTTTAAAATTTAATTTGATTTAAGTGTGTGTACATGTACAACTTATATATATATATATATATATATATGTAAATTTTTTTATATAAATGTACCTCATTTGTGTGCTGCATGGGATCACCATCATGTGCTAAATTTCCAAACTCTGACAAATCACCATACTGCTTAAAATTTTTAAAGTACGTGTCAATTTCAATCAGGAGTTAAACATGTTAAACACATGTATCATATGTATTTTTTTAGAACACAATTAAATGTATATATATAGAAATTATTCAAGTACCTGACATGCCTGATTGAGGGCTCTACCAATGTCACTAAGCTCATTAGAATGCAAGGACATCGCAGGGGGATTTGTAGCATGTACAATATCAGTGCCAAAAAGAAGTTGAGTATATGCACCATGGACAACATCAGGTGTCATAGTAACCTAAGCAACGTGATCTGTAACATCCTGATGACTTGGACAAGATAAAATATTGATAGGTTGCTTTAGAATATCCCCTAGAGTTGCCACCCTATGGCTTGAATGTGTACCAAGATATCGCTCTCTAATAAATTCCTTTACATGGTTGAGCGAGATCCCATGGTCCTCGCTAATGACCCGATATGCTGCTATTAAATCTAAAACTAACTCTACACACATTACGCAAAGTCATGTGGTTCATATGCTCGATATCTAAAAGAGTAGGTAGATTGACACAAATAAATGGATCATAAGATGCTGATGTAGCCTTTTTGGGAGGAAGGCTGATCCACGGGCATAATAATTATCTACCAACTCGATCAGATGAAATCTGATCAATCTGTGTCATAATAGAGGCAATGTTATCAATAATCTGGGATCAAGTAGAGCAAGTTGTTGACTCCCCTATTGCTGCCAATTCCACATGTTCTGGTAAAACCAAAAGGTTTGGGCAAAATAATGCCCTCTTATCCACAGGCGATGGCAAACTTGGACGTCTAAATTTTGGTTTGTCATAAAAAATGGCCTTTACCTTGGCCAACATACTCAGGATGAGATGTTTAGTCCACATCTATCTATAAATGAAATTATGCATATAACTATTTCACAAAATATCCTAGTAGCTCATCATTGTGAGGCCATCTATGATACGCTTCCAACTGTCTAGGGTATATGAATGATGCAACAAGAGGATCTACACACCTCATAACCACATATCCTCTAATTCTATTTTTTTCTCTATAATGAGGGAACATGGCTAACACATTTTTAGCTGAAACTAATTTGGCAACTTCTCTATAATTCATTGTGACAGTAACATTCATAGCAAGAGACAAATAAAATTGCTCAATGCTGATCTCATCATAAGGGTTGAATGATTGAATTGTCCCAATCATTCGATAAATCTCATCTCTAATAGTGACTAATCTATCTCGATTAGCCAAATTGGGGGAGTTGTGAATTGTTTTCTCTAAACATTTTAGAGCATTGTTTAATCTAACAATACTATCCCAATATAAATTTGATCTATTTTGAGCTTCTTCATTAGAATGAGGGGAATGGTGAGATCCCTCATCGGCCATGATATATATATATATATATATATATATGTAAATGTTTAAATCTAGAGATCCGCATATCATTAAAATAAAATATACATGAATAACACATAAAATATACATAGGGAAAGAAAATTATAAATTTCTACGATCAATTCATTCTAGATAAAAAACATAAAATTAACCATTAATTATATTCAATAATCTCACAATTTAACAATCAAGTAAATGTATATATATATGTGTGTGTGTGTGTGTACATGTGTGTATGTATGTGTATGTGTGTATATATGTACATACATGTGCATGTGTGTATGTATATATATGCATGTATATGTGTTTATGTGCATGTACGCATGTGTGTATATACATGTATATGTGTATGTGTATGTATATTCATATATGCATGTATAATTTGCATATATATGTACATGTGTGTATGTATGTATATGTGTACATACATATGTATGTACAAGTACATATACATACATATGTATGTACACATATACATACATGTACACACATACACATATATATGCAAATTATACACATATATGTATACATACACACATACACAAATACACATATACACACATGCGTACATGCACACATACACATATACATACATATATACATACACACATGCACACATATGTACATACATACATACACACATGCACATGTATGTACATATATATATATATATATGCATACATATACATGCATACACACATACACATGTACATACACACATACAATTAAATATACACACATGTACATACATACACACACATATGTATGCATATATGTATACATGCATACACACATATGTACACACATGTATATAGTACAAACATACATATTGTACATGTGTACACACACATATACATGTACACACATGTGTGCACATGTGCGTGCATATATGTACATGTACATGTACACACAAACACATATATGTACACACATGTACATACACATATATGTATACATACACATGTACGTGCATGGACAGTGAATTTGAAATTTGGAATTTTTAATTTTGGGTTTATAAATTTGATGAATCTAAATGAAGAAAATTCAGTTGCTTGTTTAATTTTATCTTCTCCAATAAAGTTTGGATCAAAAGGTACATGTATCAATTTGGCTTGTTGTTGCATTGAGGTTTCCAAATGATTTATGTAATATGAATTTGACGAAGAAATGAAGCAAATTTAGTTGTTTTTTTAATTTGATCTTCTCCAATAAGGTTTGGGTCAGAAGGTACCTATCAATTTGGCTTGTTGTTGCATTGAGGTTTCGAAATGAAACAATATGAATTTGATGATTCTAAATGAAGCAAATTCAATTGCTTGTTTAATTTTATCTTCTCCAGTAAGGTTTGGGTTAGAAAGTACCTATCAATTTGGCTTGTTGTTGAATTGAGGTTTCCAAATGAAACAATATTTTATTTTAAATGAGATGGAGAGTCTTATGGCTCTTATTTATCAACCTTTTGGATACAAGGATCACAAAATTTGACATTATTTTTCATGTACTAACCTTTTATGTAAAGGGTAACTTCTGAACCTAGGATTGGGTAATGATATTAAGATCATAGTGGGACCATATAGTGTGTAAAATTGGAGATTTCCTAATAGGACCTAATAGGAAGTGATGTACGGATAATATATAATAATAAATTAAATAAATTAGGGATATAAACATATTTAAAAAATATTATACTAAATAATTTGATCCTTTGTTTACATTAAAGGCCTTGAGAGAATCGCATAAGGTAGTGCTAAACATATATGTTCATGAAGACCAAGTAAATGAATCACACTTGAGTGAGTACTATAAACATAAATTAGATTGAAGACCCGAATGGAATCATGCTTGAGTTTTAATAATGACACTTTACTTTTGATGCTTAGTAGACCACATCCTATTTTTGTTGGATTGTTATTAATTGATGTGTCCTTATAATTTATTTTTTTGCTATGATTCCTTTCCCACCCCTTACTTGATCTTGTTGGTTATCTTGTATTTTGTCATGACTCTATTTCTCTCTCATATTAATAATTGCATAAATGTATTTTTTTGATGATGCTTTAGGTTTATTGTTTCCTAGATTTTGAATTTAGACCTATAATTATCTAACTAATTATTTAGTATGATGGTAATTTATCAATCATAATCTCTCTATGGTTAATGAATATTATTAATAGATGTGTTTATAGAGGGAGGTGATCTTCATGTGAATGGGGGAAATTAATTTTATCATTTAATTTGTGATAAATTTTAGCATTTAGTATAATATCATTATTTCATTTTGATATTGTTGACATTTTTTTTTTTAAAAGGGGCCGTTTATTAAAGCTATGTTAAAATATCATAAAGTTTAAATAAAAGAACAAAGTGAAAATTCTTGTAATGGAAAAATTTAAGCAATGATAGAAATTTTTGGCTAGTTTAGGTGCCAAGTAATGAAAAGAGGAAGTTTTCAATCTGGTTTCACTTGACCCATGTAGCAAGGAGAAACATTAGGGTTTTAGGTGAAATGGAATTTAAGGGAGTCTAGGAAAATGAGGATGCAAAGACAAGTGTAAACCCACATTGTAAACCTTTTGTAGAGACTTAGTCAAGTAGAAGACAACATAGAAGATAAAGGAGGGACCAAGTTGATTTTCTCTTTTTTTGTAAGCTCCTTGTATTTTTATGAGGGCACTCCATGTGTAGCTCAGAGTTCATGCATCACTTTACTATGCATTTACCTTTCAATTTTTAAAGGTATATCTATGATATATGAGAGTCAAGTAAGTTTCAAGGCATTTATTTCTGAGAGATATTTCTTGTTTCAATCACCTTATTAGGTTATAGTCTTGAAGGGGTCTCTCTTTTTTCTTTGTCATTGTTTTCAGATTCCACATCAAACACCAATTTAAAATTCTTTGAAACTAATTTTATTTAATTGCAACAATTGGAATCAATGTTTTCAAAATTTTCAACTATGTCAAATCTACTCTCAAGATGTCAAGGTCTACAAATTTGATAATGTAATGATGAAAATATGACTTGTACAATTTTTGAAATCCTATGAATGACCTGTATGACCACAGGTATGGCTAGCAGTTGGGTAGTATTGCTGCAATGGGATATTGTATAGGCGTGGTTGCTATTAGGGTGGACTTAAATGAAGATGCAATAGAAAATAAGGATGGCACAGTCAATGCATTTGCGGGATCTTTGCATAAATTTTTAACTTCTAATCTTTCTTCATGTTACAATATGAAAAAAAACATCCTCTACTCAAGTACGTAAAATAAATACTTCATAAAACCCTTTATTTTCACCATTTTTCTTCAAACCCTAATCGAAAACAACAAATTTCTCATTTCTTTAATGAAAAAAACTAATATCCCCAAATTCCAAATTCACTTCAATAACATAACTTGCAAAATTTGAAACCCTTCACTATGCTTTGGAAATCCCCAAATTGCCATTTAAAATGTTTTCCAAATAACCTTGGATTCAACCCATTTTGTAAAGTAGTTACAGAGGAGAACCTGGGAGGCGTCGTCAACGTAATGGAGCTGAAATGGGTCACTGTCCAAGCTTTGTACACACTAGGTACATTCGGTTGACCTTGTTTGAATAGAACACCATTCGACTGAGCGTGCCCAAATGAATGTGGGCCTTCTATTTTTTTTGTTTTTATTTTCATGGTTCCGACCGAATGTCTTTCGAGCAAAAGGGTTTCGATCGAAACCTATTCGCTTGAAAGGGGGATACCACGTAGGCACCGCATCACCACCACTTGGTTTTAGTTGAAACCTATTGGCTTGAAACCTATTCGCTTGAAATCTATTCAAGGGTATGTGCAGGATCATGATGGGCCAAAAAGTGGCAATATGATGGGTATGTGGCTAACATTTTTTTTACCCAAAATTGATGAAACGAAAAGGGTTTTTAAAGGAGATTCTCAACTTTCCACCAATATAAATTATTCTTTACTTTGAATTTAATAAATAATTATTATTCATTTTTTATTGAATTATGACTAAAGTCTTGATTTTTATGCTAATTGAAAAACATCTATATCTTTCAAACGGTATCATATTTTTTTAATCCAAAACATGCGTCACATTCTATGCTTCACATAATATAAGATTAAAAAATAAAAAAATGAATTTCATGAAGTTTTGACTAAGTTAAGTTAGTCGGACATACAAGTCTTTATATTTTTTAAAAGTTGTCATAAAAAAATTATAATTAATTATTTACCTAAAAAAAATTACAAAAAAATAAGCATCACATCGGGACATGAGTCCTCTACTTATATATAAAATTTTATAAAAAAATATTATCATTTTAATGTGGTTAGGGTGGTCAGACAGACACCTACTTCTTACTTTTCCCTGAAATTTAAGTACTACTATATTGAAATTTCAAATTTTCACCAAATAGATTTTATTTTTTTGTAAATAAACCTAGTAATTTAGAAACTACATTCAATTTGCTACAAATTCTATTTTTATATATTTTTGAAATAATATAGATAACTTATTCAAATTTTTATGTCAAGTTGTCTAACTCTGATTTTTTTGAATTTTTTGCCACTTAAGGGCCTGTTTTTTCCATGATGATCTTGCACATACCCTCGACCGAAACTATTTGTTTGGCCAAAAGTGTGACACACTATTGTGCTTTTACCCTTCATTTTGTTCCCTTTTACACAATAAAAATTGAAGGCACATAATAATAAGGTCTATCTATATTTTGAATACATTCATGAATTTAGTTTTCAAATGTCTCCATTTTGTGATTTTTCCTTGAGGAAGGTATAAATCTCAACTATAATAAAATTATCCTGATAAATAAGAAAAAAATTGAAAAAATGCATCTTGGTATTCAATGTTTTCTCTATTTCAAAATTTCTTAAAGGTTCTTATGTGATCCTCAGTAGTTTTGGATTCACCATTTATGAGTTTTAGAGGGAAAAAAATAGGATTCTTGGGTAAATCATGTAAGGGTCCTCTAATGTTGAGAGGATAACTTTCACCTACTATAAAATGTCATATTTGACAATGGGAACACAACAAATATTAAAATCTAGGGTAATGTTGGACTTACAAGTGGGTTTTGTAGATTAAGATTTTATGGAGTTTCCATAAAAAATTAAGTTCCACCTCTATTTTTCCCTTTATCAACTCTCTTTTTCCTATGTTGGGATGATTCCAAGAGTTATTATTTGTTAGGGGTAGACCCAAGGACTCTTTTTTACCTTTCAAGAGAGAAGGAAATGATATTTTCTAGATTTTCTAGATTAAGGAATGCTCTCCTTCTAGATCCAATTATTTTGATGGTGGTTTTAGTACAACCAACTATAAGTAACAATAGATCACCACTCTTGAAAATTAAGGGTTCCTAATCCAAGGTTATTTTATAGCTAGGTATTTACTGTGATGGGTAGCTTAGTGGTCTATGTAATATGTTAAACAAGGGGTCTTTAATAATCTAAACTTCTAATAAATTACTCTTGAAACATGCAAAATTAAATAAAATATAGATATGTCATTAACAATTAGCTTACAATCTTTCAAAACTTAGATTTATTCTATTTTATTCAATATTACCTCAAATTTATTTGATTTGAACATTCATCTTGCTCTTGAAGATTTAAAACTACCAAAATATTTGATTAAAATAAACAATAAAAGATTAGGGTAAGGTGAGAAACTAAGAAAATTTTAATCTTAATGAAAAATGAAAAATTCTATCCAATTCACCAAATTTGAAATGTTAAGAAAAATCAACAAAACCAATATCACAATAATCAATATTCACACAATCACATATCATATTAATACAATCACCAAGGGGAAAATAAAATATGTTGAACACTTGGAATACTGAGAGGGGGTGTGAATCAGTATTCTTTGAAACCACTTAAATATTTAAATATTAATTCCACATAACATATTCAATTTTCAGTAACAAACGAAAGCATGAAGTCAACCATCAAGATCACATAACACAGAAACACCAAATTTTTACATGGAAAACTAGAAAAGGGAAAAACCATGATTAGGGTTAGCTCACAATATATTATAACCAATTATAAAATATTATAGAAATGATCACTATAGATGGACTCACTACCCACAAAAAGAAGGAAATATAGAAGAGAGTGGTGGCACATAATTAGGATTTGAACTATTAAAAATGCATCTACAACATGCTAGAATACAGCTCCACTGAAGCTCAATACATAGAGTCAACACACTTCATCACTTTTCTCTAACACTCTACTCTATTTTTCATTTCCATCACTTTTGCATAATTCACATCTGCTACACTTGCATATTCTCTAACAAATCATTTACAACTCACATATTTATCCATCTTAACCTCAAACATCAATTAGGTTAGCCTAATTAGATGTATCATACAAAATATATCTTGTCGGCTCAACCCATACACTATAATGTCTTAGACTTGTAACACATATGATAGGCTGGGTGGACCTATAATAACATCCTTATAATGAATCAATACTTATTCAAACTCTACAATACTAAAAACTTATTAGGTCATCACCTGTAATGACGTAACATCAAAATTCACTAGCTATTCAGCCACACAAACAAGAAAACCTCAAAAATCCATGCCACTTGGAATTTAGATACACTTGAAACCTATCAACACTCCCATAAATCTTCAAAACTAGATACCAATTCATGGTGAAGTGAAAACTCACCAAAACATGAATTTTGTATTGACAACCACTATCACTAGAAAACTAGAACTTCTTTCATTCACAACTTCTTCAACAAAATCCAAAACAATGTGAAACTATAGATTTAAAATCCTTTAACATCATACAAAATTACATGAAAACCATAGAGAAATATTCTACACAACAAACCAATGTGAACCAAATTATCAGATGTCCTATACAAAAAAATACCATTTCTAACACTTATCCAATTTACCACTTCAACTCATTGCACTAGATCAAACCTTCTTTCAAATAAACACTAGATAACCATCTTCAAACATAGTCAAGCTATACAAAATGGTCTACACAATGATCTTCATACCTGATCATAATGTTGGCATCAATGGAAACACTATACTGTATACTATGCAAGTTATATTCATACCTCATTTTCATGTTACCGGTAAGTATATCAATGAAAAACTTCCTATTCTTCCAACAATCTCCCCCTTTTTCATTGATGGCAACATTCCAAAATTTCTCTCCAAAACTACTCTCCCCCTTTAAAATCAAGGGTGAAAGGCACATATAGATGTCTTGTTCTTATTCCCCCTTTTACCTCACTCACAATCAGATTACATACATACTCCCCCTATCTCTACCATCCACATATATACAATGAAATTTGAAAATGAAATATGAAATGTATAAAAATAAATACAATCACCTAGAAGAAGTATTTGACTCCTACAACTTCTCAATATGTGATTTCTAGTCCTCCTCCCCTTCTTCCCAACTTTTCTTGGCTAGGCCAAGCATACAACTTTGAGTCTTGAACTCCATAAGAAGTTCTTCACCATCATCCAGAGAATAGAGTAATATATTTAACTTTTTTTATTTTTCTACACTCATCAAGGCACTAGAGATAGGTAATAAATTGGAATTTACCAAATCCTTGAGATTACCAAACTACATTATTATCTTCTCCTTTTGAACTTACATTTGGAAGAACTGATGTAGATTCTCTATTAGAGTCATAGTGTTCCCATCTAGATCTTGTGTCAAACCATAGGAACTAGAGGCCTTATCAATTGGGGACTCAATAGAGTCCATCTCATCTTTTATACTCTTGGTGGAGCTAGGACATTTCATACAAAATTGAAACAAAAATTTTTATTCTACAACACAATCATGTACATCTTTGAGGTTATATTGAAATTTAGTGTGTGTGGTGGATATTTTTTTTATGTCTATTAAACTCATATATTTCACCTTTCTATCTATCTATTTCTCTAGTTTTTATCTCAACCCACTAGAGTACTCCTTAAATAAATCAAGACAAAAAATTAAGTTCTCCATACCAGAAAAAGAACTGTCAATGGTGGCACCAAGTATGCTCTCTTGTAAAATATTTAATGCTTCATCAATAAGTTTTTCAATCTTCTGATGTGTTTTTATAATTTTATTCTAGGAAGAGGCATGAAACACATCACCCAATTGAATCTTGTGTAGTGGAGAGATTTGTTCCATATCAACCTACCCCTGTTGCATCACTAGCTGAAGTAGTTGGGTAGATACTACTGATTGACACTAGAGTTACATAGTCAAAAAATTCTTCAAAGAATCTTTTGAGGTACCAAAATTGTAATACCCCTCCGTTTTGCTCTTTTGATCAAACTCTGTTCTTCTCATGTATGTTGCATTTCTGTTAATATTTTGACTTTGGAACTCGGTTACTATTTGATCACTATCTGTAAAGCGGTGTGAATATTATATTTTGATGTGCTAGTATTTTAATCAGATGTTATCATTATGACATTCTTTAGATTAGCATAAGTGGATATTTAAATTAATAATACTTTATGTGTTTGATTATATTATTGATGTTAGACTCGTCAGTTTATAACACTGTATTGGTAAAGGGGACAGGATTGCATCACTCTCTTGCGAGTGCCCTACGATTCTAAGATTTCCTCATCATAGTGTGTTTTATATGATGCAAATATACATGTGTGATATAATTTTGTTCGCAGGTTAATAGGTACAAGACATCGACTCCACTTGGCTTCATAGGTTTGAGCATGTCCATTGCCAATGACATATGATTGGGAGATAGTAACTAGGTTTTCTGTGTCAATTCATCACCCTAGTCATAGTGTGTCATCAGGTTGTAGTCTGGTTCAGTTGATTTAATATTGTTCATTTGCCTTGATTTTATTAAATTGCAAGTTAGAAAAATTAAATAAATGGCCTATGTAGTTAAGTTGTTGATTAAATGAATTTGGTTATTATGTTAGAAATGTTATATAATTTAATCTTAGATTAGATTTATTTTATTGATTAATTAGATTAATTGTGTTGAATTAAATTAAGTTATGCATTTTGAAATTTATAGATATTTTGTGAGAAAGTGGAAAATTGAAAAGATTAAATTGGAAATTTTGAAAAAGGTTTTAAATTTCATTTTTTGAAAATTAGAAAATACAAATTGAAAAATAGAGATATTTTGAGATATTTTCTGTTTTCTATTTTCAAAAATTGACTTTGGTGGTTGAATAGATATTTTCATTTTTTGGCTATTATTGAGATAGTTTTGGATATTTTTGAGGATTATGGATTTTTCATGAGTTTTTTTGGAGAGAGGAATTTTTTTGGTTTTGGGGGGTTTGGCATTGGGTTCTTGAAAAGACTCGGTTGGATTTCTAGGAAGGAGCTTGAATTTGAGGAGAAGGCTTTGCACCATTTTCCCAATCTCTCAAACTTTTGGAACTAGGTTTTCTATTTCGTAAATTTGTTTCATTTTGAAGAGATTCATGTATTTAGTTGTGTTTCTTGTAAAACCATTGGTTGGAAACTCAAATGATTTATGTTGGAAAATAAACCCATGTTCAAACTTGCTCAAACTTTGAAAACTCTGTTTGAAAATTTTGTTCTTCCAAGAAAAATTGCATACTTTGTTGAAAATGATCATTTTAGAAATTTGTTTGCTCAACTAATTTGATAAATTTCATTTTCTGTAGATAAATATATATATATATATATATATATGAAAATTTACATATATATTTATGTGTTTCAATGTTGAAATGTCTGGTTTTAAAAAAGAAAAAAGAAAAAGAAAATGAATAGAGAAACCCACGTTTTATTTGGGATGGATTTTCGAAATCCGCAGTGATGGGAAAAATTTTATATTAAAAAAATAAAAATAAAAAATAATCGGAGGGTTTGGGAGGTAGGTCATAGGGGGCTCACCCCACTACAACCCCCATGGGAGGTGTGTGGGGGAGCCACGCCCTACACACCCACTCCCACTCTCTTGTGCCGACTGTAATGCCCCGCCAAGTAACCTTAAAGGAAGTTGCAATTAACATCATAAGCGAACCAATTTTTTTTTTTATAAAGTGCATTTAACATACACATTCACTTACTAATTAGCAACAACCTCTAAGGCTACAAGGTTAGGATTACTTAAACCCACACATACATATTACATATAACCATAGCCTTATGAACTTTATGAAATAAACATCATACATCATAAGAATACCACATAACATAATAAGATAATCAACCAAGATACAATCTCATAAACATTATCTTAAACCAATAGTTACATCACTCATTCCCAGAATGAGACAATAGTATATAAGATTACAATTACATAACTCCACCTCTTACAAAGAGGGATAAAATAACTTATACAAGTTAAAATATTACAATGCAAGAAATTACAACAATAACCGCGAGCTGTCCATCTAGATGTCTCGCCACCAAGTATTGAAGATTGATGGGGACCCAACGGTTTTGGTGCATGTTCCACCCTACCAATGTGGTACCTGAAGGCCCACCCCCAATGCTAGGAGATAGTAACAAAGTAACATGGATAAAGATTCTACTACCTCTAACCAAAGGCAAACTCATACTAACTCATACTGTTATAACCAACCAAATAAATTAACAAGTACAACTCATTCACCATACAAGTACGAATCAAGTACAACTCAGGTACAATACAAGTACAAATCAAGTACAATACAAGTACAACTACAACATCACTGACATAGGTCACATTGCTTCTAGACATAAAGTAGATCAAGTATGTTCAAATAACCATACACATAAAATAATTAACAATAGTTGTCATAGATAGAGTGTCATCGCAAGATTTGTCATGAGATCTCCTTAGGGTATTCTTCATAGGCTCCGGCATAAGTAATCCTGGTGGCCTCAACCAAATCTCGGCACTCATACTCACTCATGCGGAATCAACTACCTCTCGCAAGGACAAGATAGTTGATCTTGCCATTCCAGGCCTTCTCACTCATCCCAAGTCTAAACAAGCCCTTGTGTCTATGAGTGAGGATTAAATTATCTTGACTAGTGAGAAGTTAGTTATAATTTTCTAAGTATATTACTTTAATTATCACTTGTTTAAACCACTCTTGAAGGTTATCCTGTTTACCTATTTGGGCTCTAGCGCCTAACAGAAGCCACTCTTCTATTCGACAACACACACTCAAACAATCCACCAAGGGAACCACAAGTGCATACCAACTAGGCATCATAATCCACTCCAACACAAGGAGGATACAAATAATAGAACTCACTCCATACATCTTGGAGGCAACAACCACATAGTCCACTCCTTTCACAATAGGTACAAAAGATCTCACTCCAAACATCTTAGAGGCAACAACACATAGTCCACTCCTTTCACAAGAGGTACAAAAGATCCCACTCGAAACATCTTGGAGGCAACAACACATAGTCCACTCCTTTCACAGGAGGCAACAAGATGAAACCACATAACAAGGTCACTCCATACAAGGAGACACGGATCCCATAATTCGCTCCTAAACCAAGGAGGTGCAAACATCCCCGTTCATGAAAACCGGGTAAAACTGAACATGCACTACCCAAGGGAAAACAATTGGATGGCATAAATATTCAACAACCCTTATCCTCTAAGTTCTTTTGGAAGACTTATAATTTAGGACTAATACTAAATTCCAAAACCAATAATGCAACTTGACGACATAGCAACAAAAGCATTCAAGTCATCAATCAAATCTAATATTTGGATTTCCTAAATCCATACTCATTCAATAGATAGTGTTGACAAAGTCAAAGACACGATAACTAGATCATCTAAAATAATCATAACCTTTATTTCCCTATTTATTATTGGAAATCTAAAACAATTAAATTTACTTCCCTTTACTGAATAGAGAGAATTAAATCCTTTAAGATAATCATAAAGAAGATACTACTTTTGGATGTACTAAATCCATATCTCTTTCATAATCCAATCACAATGATTCAATTAATCTAAATAGAAATTAATAAATAATATAATTGATTGCCTCATCAATAAAACAACTTCTTAATTTACTTTTAAATCAACACAAATCCATGCAAGTAAATTTTTTCCATTTCCTAACCAAATCTTACATCTCATTCAATTTTCTATTTAAAACATTCAATCACTTTAATATAATAACATATTATTTCTCTATCCATTTTCCATATACACTAATCAATCCATTTTTAAATCTCTATTCAATAATACATTGCATGCATCTCATTAAAATAAAATACGATAATGAATTTTACACTGAATATATATATATATATATGCTCTATATTATATTGACACCATTAATATTCCATTCACAATGACTAGATTACTTTATGGAACTAAATAAAACATAATAACTATTTGCCTTTTTCAATATAGTTAGTTCCTAAATTTACTTCTAATGCAACCTAACACTATTGCAAACAATCTTTTCCAATTTTCTATCCGGAGTCTATGTCTCATCAACTATCCATTTAAAAACATGCAATTTCATCAATGTATAAAAATATCTTTTGGCTTGTCTATTTAGCCACGCATTCATATTGTTTCTAATTAAATCTCATTAATTAAAACAAACATTTAAATATAAATATTTCTATAATTCTTCAATATATTTAAATATCTTTCTCTATACATTTTCTACACATACTAATTATTTCTTTTAGAACATTAATAATACCCAATTTGCAAACAATAGAATAAAATAAGATAAAATATTATTTATTCTCTCAAATGGATATATACCTTCACTATATATATACTAAATATAAATTAATATATTTAAATATATTTAATCATTAATATATCTTCTATCCTTTGCAGAATATCAAATTGATTAATTCAAAATAAAATATCCTTTATCATCAATATTCCAAAATATAAATATATTTTTCCAATTAAATCAAATTAATAATTGGACCTTTTACATATGAATTTAAATTCCACAATTAAATTTTAAATTATGCATTCTTTAAATCAAATATTTAACTCCTTCAATTAAGCTTTAACATGCCATTAAAAATAAACAATAATTTCTCCCATACGTTTATAATTTTAATTCCACTAATCTAATATACAAATTTTATTTAAAATAATATAAATAAATATAATACTTTAGTATTATAAATTATAATATAAAATATTATTAAATAATATTTTAATATTATAATAACAATACATATTATATTAATATTTATAAATATAAATTTATTATTATTTTATTTTCAGAACAGCCATGGGAAAATAATTTAATAGCAGTCTCATGTTTCAAGCATAACTCAAACTTTACGATCTGGGTATTTACGATTTTTGGACACGGATAATAAAATGTCAAAATACAAAAATTCATTAAATTTCGCGACAACCCAGTTTGTGAAAGTGAAGTTATAGGCAACACAACCAGACTATTTTACCATGAAAAATATAACTATACTGCAGATTTTAAAATCCATTTTTTAATAATAAATAGAAGGTTTCATTTTCTAAAAACATTCTAAATGCATTGTTCAATCTCTATGTTTGATTTCAATAACAACAAAATCGATTTCCCCAAATAGTTTAAATTCAACTAAGGTTTTCACAATTTTCACTCAAAAATTTTCACAAGCAAAGACTGTAAATTTATTTAATTCTTTTCTTTTAATATCAAATTTATTTTCTAAACAGATTTAACAAATAAATATTTAATCATTACTATTTAAAAAAAAAAACAATCAAGAACAATAAAACACAAAGAGGAAAACCTGATACAAGAAGCTACAGGAATAGATGAATTTCTGATGCAAGCCTCCTCCAAAGATTTCTTGAATTTTCTTCAATCCTCCAATGAATCCAATCTAAAATCCAACAAATGCAAACAATATTTCTTTCAATCAATTCTACAATCAAACTTTCTTCAACCCCTTGTGCAATTTTTCCAAAATTTCTTCCCTGCTGTAAAAATGTATTTTTCTAAAAACTTTTTCCTCTAAAATTAAAACATGTATTCTTTATAAATCAAAAAATACCTAATTCAACCCTAATTCACATTACATGCAAATTAGATATTTCAATTTCAATTTCAATTTCACTTTTCAAAAACCCACTTTCAATTTAAAATGCAATTTCAAATAATAAATTAATTTTTAAAGTTGCAACCAATTTCCCAAATAAACATTTAATTACAATTTCTAATTTAATTCCCACAAGTTGGAATTAAATTCCAAAATTAATTCTAATTCTTTTATTTCCTTTCATTCTCTTGCATCATGTTTAATTAATTAATTTAATTATTTAATAACTAAATTCAACCCCTTGGATCAAATTTAATTAATTAAATAAATTAAATATAATTAATTAATTTAAGTATAAACTTTTATCTACATTGCATTATTTAAATTAAATAATCATCAATATGATTTAAATGCAATTATTCTAAGTATTTATTTCCAAATCAATAATCCTTCAAAAATAAATAACATTAAAACAAGACAGACAATAACTCGACACACACAACTGACGAAACACTAAGGCTAGGGCATAGACTTGACACATGTTACCTAGCTACTATCTCCCATTCAACTTAACTGTTGTATCGACACGCTCAAACCTGTGAAGCCAGGTGGAGTCAGTGTCATGTACCTGCAATCCTGCAACCAAGTAAACATCATACAATATACCCAGTATATAATACACACCGTGAAGAAGGAATTACGAATTCGTAGGGCGCTCGCAAATGAATGATGCGAAACCATCCTCTTCACCAATACACTCATTGAAACTGACACTTCCATCATAATCCAGTAATCTCATAATAACATCTCATGTTAACTCTACAACATCATTAATCCATAATGCATGTGAAACAATAATCAGATAACTATATCCCACAATAATAGTTGTCACTCAATAGTAGCGATCAAAACATCATAACAAAATGTATCCAGTATCAAAGTAATTGCAACCAAACATAGCATAAAACAACTTGAATAAGAATCAAAACGGAGGGGTATTACACCAACCGCACCAAGGGTTCAGTTGTGTGTAACACAACCGATGCCTCTTCGGGGATCTGACTGTGTTACACATAGTCGGCCCAGGTGAAGGGTCGGCTACAACATAGCCGCCTCTTGCTTTTGCTTGACGTGCAACACGAAACAACCACCCCACCCTCATAAAATGGAGTGTGGTTCCAAGCACGCGTTTGACCTTTGTTTTTAAAACTCATTTTTTTATAAGATAAAAAAATAATATTTTAAATTTTATAAATTATAATTTATAATATTAAAATGATATTTCATATTATATTTTATAATATTAAAATATTAAATATTAGAATATTAGAATATATTGATGATATTTTGGTTTTAAAAATTTTATAATATAGTTTATTAAATATATATGTATATATAAATATATATATATATATTTAATGGTTGTTTTTGTTTTTTTAAATAGCATATTTTAATGTAATTGAGAAAATTTTGAATATTTCAAGGGATGATCTAATTATTTAAATAGATTTATTTATATTGAGTTGGCGATTTAAATGATGGTATGTTTTAAATTTAATTGGATAATTTTAAATTAACATGTTATAGTCAAATTAATGAAGTCATTTTAAAAGGATATATTTTGATGAAAACAGTAATTTTGATTTTTAAATAACATGTTTATTAAGATGAGTTAAGTAGTTTTAAAATGGTTATGTCGGGTAGAAGGAACAGTTATTTATTTTTAAATGATATGCCTTGGATCTAAAGGTAATATGTTTTAATAGCGAGATCAGTCATTTTTTAGGAAAAGATTTATTTTGCAAAGGACAAAAAGTTTTTAAAAAAAAAGGATATTTTCTGAAATTGCACAAGTAAATGTTTATTTTATGATTATTTAAAAGCTATTAGGGAATTAAATATTGAATTTAAATTCCTTACTTGCTCTGAAAGAGATACTGTTAAATAGGTCTAATTGGGATATTAAACTATTGAATTTTATTAAGGGCAGTGGATTTATGTTGTTTGTAAAAGTAATCATGGATTTGAATTGGTTATTATAACTAGTTTCCCCTTTTCAGTAATTAGAAAGACAAAGAGTAATTTTATTTAATTATTCTATTAGGGAAATTGTTTTCTTTACTGTGAAATGAATGTCAAGGGAAATGGATTTAATATATCCAAAATTAGTTTATACCTTGCAAATGCCTTATGTGATTAATTACTTCGTGTTTATGTTTGTGGAAATGGGTTAAGTGTCTTTAATATGTAAGTCTTCCTCTGGATCCTAGAGGATGGGGGTTGTCGTTTTGTGTGGTCAACCGTTTTTTCATTCCCTTGGGTAGTGCATAAAGTTATGTCAATGTTATTACTCGGTTTCCATGAGCGGGGATGTTTTGTGCCTCATGTGGAAGGAGTGGATTATGGGATTTGTGCCTCCTTGAAGGAGTGGCTTTGTTATGTGATTTCTTGCCTCTAGTGTTTGGAGTGTGTTTCATTTTATGTTTTCTCCTAGAGTTGGATTGGTTGTATATCTATTTTGTACGCACTTGGGCTCCCTTGGTAGTTGGTTTGAATATGTGTTCTCAAATAGAAAAGTGACTTCCGTTAGGGGCCGGAGTCGTAAGAGGTAAACTGGGTAACCTTCAGAGGTAGTTTACTCAAGTGATAACTAAAGCAATGTGATACATGTCAGTAATGTAATGGTGTACTTGTGGTTGTATGGTGCATGTGTTTGGTTGTATCAGTATGCATCAGCCTATGTCTAAAGGTAGATGGTCTTGTCTTAGGATCATTATTACTATCTCCTAGCATGAGGGGTGGGCCTTTGGGTACCACTTGGTTGGGTGGAACATGCACCTTACTCCATTGGGTTTTCTTCTTGTTTGTATTGATGAGACTTCCAGTTGGAGAGCTCATGGGATCTAGTTTCATTTCATGTTTTATTCTTTTTAGTTAATCTTGTAATTTATTACCCCTCTTCCTTTATTGAGGTGGAAGTTGCAATATGTAATAATGCTTTTGGATTTACCTCATTTGGGGAATGAGAGTTGTAATCTTATTGTTAAATGAGATCTTATGGTATCTCTATTTCCTTTGATGAATTTATCGTGTATGGAATGCATGTGTTATTAATTTCTTAGGTAATTAAATGTTGTGGTTTCAATTATTTAATGTTGTTCGTGGGTTATTAAGTAATCTCAGTCTCATAACCTTAGAGGTTGTTGCAATGGGTAGTGATCTTGCATATTAATTATAATTAAACAAACAAAAATGAAATAGTGTGTTTGAGTAGTTAATTGCAACTTCCTCTAGGGTTACGTGGCAGGGTGTTACACATGGTGTCAGAGCCCCAAGTTCATACACTAGGTTCTTTGGGTACATTTGTGCCCACTATATTGTCCTTGTGAATTATTAGTGGAATGGTTAAGTGATCACATGCTCATGGCTTTTACTTTAGCATGAAAGTAACTTGATAAAAGGTTTTGGTTGGGAAGTTTTGTTACGTATCCCATGGGTTATGGAATTGGATGTTCCTAGAGGATTGTGTTTGTAGTTGTACCCTTGTAAATGTAAGAAACTAGTAATTGTATCTTGTTTGAGAGTTGTGAATACCTCGTACTTGCTTAGTGTATCCGTGTGATGGTGATACTTGGTACCCATCCTTGAGGAAAAAGTTACACTTTGGTGTGGGATTTACCATACCATTATGTGTGTGTACATGTTTGTTACCTGATTGAGGGTCAACCCATGTGTGGTTGAAACATATATAAGAGTAACCAAAAGTAGTTCTTCTTCTTTTGGTTCTCTAGACCCTCAATCCGTGAAGGGATAGTAGTAGCCACAAGTTCCTTGGGTAGAGTGTGTAGCGTATGCATATTGTGACACAGAGCATCTTAGCTCAACCAATCTTGAAGAAACATGCCCAATATTTTCCCTTATGATGGATCAGGATACTTGATCCATAAGTGTTAACCTAATCCCCACAGAATTGAGTACAATAGCATAGGCATGTTAGCTATGCCTGGACGTTCATGGAGGCGTTGATCTGGCATAGCGAGTAAACCTCGTCTGTATGAGAGATGAAACTCAATAGACCCATAGTGATATTATCCTATTGCATTGTATACTTAGTGTGTATGCACATGCTTCAACATGATGTGATAGATACGATGTCACACTGCTCTAATGTTCTGACATAGTGTTGGTGATGATGATGAAGTTGCACATATTCTGATATGATGCAGTACGATCCCACACCCCACTCATGTTTCGACACAGTGTTGGTGATGAATTAGTGTTACATGATGCCACGTGCGTAGAAACGTGAAGGCGAATTATGAGATTATCTTTGTTAGCCTACTTGTGCGATGAGCATTATGAGGCCTCAAACACTTGTAGAAGGATACTCATGGTTGCCTTGACCATGCTGGTCGAGTAGCATATGGGTAGATCCTAGCCATGTATACCTCTAGCTTCGGTGATGTAATACCCCTCCATTTTGCTTTCTATGCGAACAATGTTATTTGTCCTTTATGCTTTTGTATTCTGTTGTACCTTGATGTTGTACTTGGTTACAATTGATCACTGTTTTATCATGATGTATCTTGATGTGATGATACTACATTTTGATATGATTACTATGGCATATTTGGAATTAGCATAAGTGGATATTTTAATTTATGATGTTTCATGCTTTCGATTATGCTCCTATGTTAGTTGCATCAGTCAGTACTACTGTATTGGTGAAGAGGACGGTATCGCATCACTCACTTGTGAGTGCCCTGCAATGTCATGATTTCCTCTTCACGGTGTGCCTTATTTATGACATGTTTATATATGTGGATATACTCTTTGATCACAGGTTGACAGGTATAGGACATTGACTCCATCTAGTTCCACAAGTTTGAGCGTGTCCAATGCCCAACGGTATTCGATTGGGAGATAGTAGCTAGGATTCTATGTCAAGTTGTCACCCTAGTCCTAGTGTGTCATCGGTCATGGAGTGGTCCAGTTGTTTTCATTTTGTTCGATTTACCTTGTTTCAGTTTATTTTGGAAGTTAGAAAGGTGTTAAAATATGTTTTGTAGTTATGTGGGTGAGTGAATTAATCTAGTTATATGTTTGAAATGAAATTTAATTTATTGATTAATTTAATTTAATTAATATAATTTAATCTCGTTGTAGATCAATTATATTAATTAATTAATTAAAGGTATTTATGTTGAAATGATTTACATTATCTATTTTGGAAATGCATGCATTTTGAGTTGGAATTAAAAAATTAGAAAAATAAATTAAAAGTCAATTTTGAAATTCAAAAAATTCAAAAATTCAAAAGAAAGACTTTTGCTATTCTATTTTCAAAAATTGATGAGGGTTGTTGTAGGATTTTTGGGGGAAAATTTGCATTATGTTTGAATTTCTTCAAAATTCTTGGGAATGAAGTTTTGAAGAGAAAATTGGGAAGAGGGAGAATTGCTGAATTTGGTGGGTTTGCAGAAGAAGCTCAAAGAATCTGTGGAGCTCAAGAGGGTTTCATAGCACCATCTGGATCTGTAGCATACTTCAGGAAAAATCAGGTTCTCATCTTGTACTAATTGTTGTTTTTTGTTGATTCAATGGCATTGTATGGGTGGCAAAACTTGTTGAAACCTTATTGTCATAATTGGGAAAGACAGATCAAAATTGAAAATAAATCTTTGGTTGCAAAATATCATGTCAAAATTTGTTTGTTTCAATTTGTTCTTCAATCTAATTGAAGTATCAAGTTTGTATGAATGGAAATGAGTATATATATATATATATATATATATATATATATATATATATATATATATATATATATATATATATATATCTCTTCAAACCTATGCGTTTTTATTTTGTTATATATTTCTCTTATAAAATTATGCTGGCATAATCTTTTAGAAATATTCGAAATTTGGTTGGGTGTATATTTTTTTTAGTTCTAGTTAAAAAAAAAAATGACTGTCAAAATGACACTGGTATTTTTTTTTTAAAAATAAATAAAATTAATTAATGTTTGGGGGCTGGGGCTCACCCCACCGCCGCTCCCCTTGGGAAGCGGAGTGGGGGAGTTCACCCAGCGTTCCCCAGCCACGACCCACTTAGACTATGTAGGTTGTGCCACCATGGTGGGTGGCCGGCACTGTCAGCTCTGCTAGCGTCTCCCCTTCCGCCCGCAGCCTGCATAAAAGTCTCCGCCTACGCCTTCGGTGACACCGACTCCTCCGCGCTCTGTGCTGGTATTGGCTCCACCCTCCCATGCCCTTGTCAAACGCATCGCCCGTAGCAGCCAGCTTTGCCCACTTCCTCCAACCCCTGACAACGCTGACTCCTATCGCCGCCCCACCTTGAAAAAACGTCGTCGCCTAGTTCTTCAAACGCTGCTCATTATGGAAAATAAACTGCCAACGGCCATGAAAACTGTGGCCAAGCTTTTCCACCTCAACCCTAATCTGGCACGCGGCCCGAGGGAAAGAGTGCCTAGGGTTTTTATTTTAAAATATGTTTTTTTTTAATATTTTAAATATTATATTAATTATATTATTAGGTATTAATATATATAATATAATAAAACATATTTTTATATATTAATATTTAATAGTTTTAATTATAATATTTAATAATATTATGTATAATTTAAATGATCAAATGAAATTTTTACAATATTCATAGAATTAAAATATTGAGTAAAATGATATAGTTATTATCATGATTCAAATATAATGGGTTGATTTAAATTATTATGCTTTTAAGCTAAGTATTGTATTGTTTTGTTTAAGGAGTAATATATTTAAAAAGACAATTAATGGGTTGTAAGTATTATGTTTAATTGCAAGGTTAGTTTATATTTCTTTTAAAACAATTTAGTTTCTTAGAGGAAATAATTCTTAATTCTTTATGGTTATTTCTTGAATGGTTTAAATAAATGATGAATGTATATTTATCTATTTTGCAATTAGAGGAAGGAATTACTTGGTTGCAAATTTCACTTTCCATCTGAAAGAGATGATATTTAACTCTGATTTCCTTAAGGCAAATAAGTACTACATGTCAGCATCTAAATGGATTTAGAATATCTGAAGGTAGTTTGTCTCATGTGCCTTCAGTGAATATTTCCTTCGTGTTCTTATTTTGGGAAATGGGTCAAAAGAGTGTGTAATTCGTAAGTCTTCTAGAGGATCTTGAGGTTGGGGGTTGTCGTCTATTATGTCAACCTATTTTGTACTCCTTGGGTAGTGCATGTGAAGATATTTGTTATTACCCGGTTTCTATGAATGGGAATGTTTTGTACCTCCTTGGTTTAGGAGTGGATTATGTGGTTAGTGCCTCCTTATTAGAAGTGACCTTGTTACCTTATTTTCTCCAGTGCTTGGAGAGGGTTTGAACTTATGTTGCCTCCTAAGAAAGGATGGTCATGGTATCTTGTTTTTTAGCACTTTGTTGCCCTTGGAGTTTGGATGGTTATTTTGGTATGTTGTCAAGTAGAGGAGTGGCTTCTGTAGGGGCCAGAGCCTAAAGAGGTAAACTAGATAACCTACGGGGGTGGTTTAACAAGTGATAACTAAAACAATACTTAGAAGATTAGGTGGTACTTCACACTAATCAAGATAATTATGCCTCACTCATAGACACAAGAGCTCATTTAGACTTGGGATGAGTGGGAAGGCCTGGAATGGCAAGGTCATCTATCTTTTCTGTACGAAAGGTATTTGGTTCCACATTAGTGAGTATGGGGGCCGAGTATCGGTTGAGGCCACCAGGATAACCCTTAGTGGGGGTTGGAGCCTATGAAGATTCCCAAAGGATAACCCATGATGTGCTATGTGATGACACTTTGTCTAGGACAATAGTTGGTACTTGTTTATTGAGGGTATGGTTTCCTTAACATACCTGATATGACCATAGTTGGTATTTGGTTATGTGTGTATGGTTCTCATAATATACTTGATCTAGTTTATTTCTCGAAGCAATGTGACCAAGTAGAGTTTTAATTGTGTTGTACTTGTGTTGTACTTACATGGTGTTTGAGTTGTACTTGTGTTGTACATGTGATTAGTGGTTTCAATTTGATTCAGTTTTGTGTTAGTCTGTGTCTAGTGGTTGATGGTCTTGGCTAGGATTCCTTGTTACTATCTCCTAGCACGATCGGTGGGCCTTTGGGTTCCACTTGGTTGGGTGGTGTGCACCTAAATCCATTGGGTTATCTTCATGTTCATGTGGATGAGACTTCCAGTTGGAGAGCTCATTGGTTTTAGAATCAGTTCTTACTCTATTTCATTTCAGCTGATCCTGTATTATTTTACCCCTCAATTGTTATCGAGGTGGAAGTTGTAATTGTATTTATGTTTATTGAACTTACCTCATTCAGGGAATGAGTTTTGTAATCTTATTGTTTAATGAATGGATTAATGAAATTGGAAGTTATCTCTTATGCTTTGATGTATGTTATCTTATTTGGAATGTATGTGTTTAAATTATTAAGTAAATGAATGTAATGGTTTATATTCATGTTCTTTGTTGAGGTTCTATATAACCTCTATCACGTAACCTTAGAGGTTTTTGGCATTAGCTAGTGAACTTACTTATTAATTATTCTTTTAAAAAAAAATTGTTTTCGTTTAAGTTGTTCTTTCCAACTTCCTCTAGGGTTGTGTGGTGGGGCGTTACACATGGTATTAGAGCCTATGTTTAAACACTGGGTACTCTGGGATTATGTTGGGACCACTAAGCTTTTAGTTGTTAGGGTGTTGAGCTATGTACCTTGCCTAATAGCTTGAAGTGTCTGTGCAGGATTATGTCGCCCAGACGCGAAAGAGGTAGAGGGCGTAGTCTTGACCGTATAGATGATCATGGTGAGAGTCAGCATGATGCTTCTCCTCATGTATCAGTTCTTCATAATCAGGTTGAACCTCCAGCATCTCAAAATGCACTTGGGGTTGGTATTCATCAGCAGGATCCAGTAGGGATAGAGGCAGCATGTAGAGCGCTAGAGGAGGCTTTGGCACTCCTTGGACCAAGGTAGGCCAAGGTTTAGGTGAACCCTGTGATGAGGGAAGCTCCACCTCAGTCAGAGTCACATATGAGGGACTTGCTCAGGGGGCACCCTCCATTATATGATGGATCTAATCTGGGTTTAGAGGCTGAGACTTGGCTAATAGACCTAGATATGTGTTTTGCCATGCATTCGTATGGCAGCAACACCAGAGCTCGTTATGCCATCATGCAGTTGAGAGGATTTGCATCCACATGGTGGAGATTAGAGGAGTAGAAGCTCCATATCGACATTCATACAACATCATAGGAGATCTTCGTAGAGAGATTCAGAGCTCAACTCTTATCTGAGCATTGGCGATAGCGTCGAGGCGATGAGTTCCATGCCTTGCATCAATTAGCATTATTTGTTGAGTAGTACGAGCATTATTTTTATGAGCTCAAACAGTATGCAGGGATTAGTGACGACGAGAGCATGTTGGTTCACCATTTTGTTAGGGGCTTAAATTCCCATATGTAATGCCCCGCCAAGAACCTTAAAGGAAGTTGCAATTAACGTCTTAAGCGAACTATTTTTTTTTTATAAAGTGCATTTAACATACACACTCACTTACTAGTTAACAACAACCTCTAAGGCTACAAGGTTAGGATTACTTAAACCCACACATACATATTACATATAACCATAGCAGTATGAATTGTATGAAATAAACATCATACATCATAAGAATACCACATAACATAATAAGATAATCAACCAAGATACAATCTCATAAACATTATCTTAAACCAATATTTACATCACTCATTCCTAGAATGAGGCAATAGTACATAAGATTACAGTTACAAAATTTCACCTCATAAACATAAGAGGGATAAAATAACTTATACAAGTTAAAATATTACAATGCAAGAAAATACAACAAGAACCGCGAGCTGTCCATCTGGATGTCTCACCACCAAATACTGAAGATCAATGCGGATCCAACGGTTTTGGTGTATGCTCCACTCTACCAATGTGGTACCCGAAGGCCCACCCCCCATGCTAGGAGATAGTAACAAAGTAACATGGACAAAAATTCTACTACCTCTAACCAAAGGCAAACTCAAACTAACTCATACTGATATAACCAAACAAATGAACTAACCAGTACAACTCAATCACTATACAAGTACAAATCAAGTACCACTCCAACATCACTGACGTAGGTCACATTGCTTTCAGACATAAAATAGATCAAGTATGTTCAAATAACCATACACATAACATAATTAACAACAGTTGTCCTAGATAGAGTGTCATCGCAAGGTTTGTCATGAAATCTCCTCTGGGTATTCTTCATAGGCTCTGGCACAAGTAATCCTGGTGGCCTCAACTGAATCCCAGCACTCATACTCACTCATGCGGAATCAACTACCTCTCGCAAGAACAAGATAGTTGATATTGCCATTCCAGGCCTTCTCACTCATCCCAACTCTAAACGAGCCCTTGTGTCTATGAGTGAGGATTAAATTATCTTGATTAGTGTGAACTGCATCCTAATTATCTAAGTACATTAATTTAATTATCACTTGATTAACTCACTTTTGAAGGTTACCCGGTTTACCACTTTGGGCTCCGGCCCCTAACAAAAGCCACTTTTCTATTCGACAACGCACTCACAACCAATCACCAAGGGAAACACAAGTGCATACAAAATAGGCATCATAACCAATCCAACACAAGGAGGATACAAATAATAGAACTCACTCCAAACATCTTAGAGGCAACAAACACATAATCCACTCCTCACAGGAGGTAACAAGATGAAACCACATCACAAGGTCACTCCATACAAGGAGACATGGATCTCATAATCCGCTCCTAAACCAAGGAGGTGCAAACATCCCCATTCGTGAAAATCGGGTAAAATTGAAAAGACGCCATGCACTACCCAAGGGAAAACAACTGGATGGCATAAAGATTCAACAACCCTTATCCTCTAAGTTCTTCTGGAAGACTTATAATTTAGAACTAACACTAAATTCCAAAACCAACAATGCAACTTGACGACATAGCAACAAAAACATTCAAGTCATCAATCAAATCTAATATTTGGATTTCTTAAATCCATACTCATTCAATAAGTAGTGTTGACAAAGTCAAAGACACAATAACTAGATCATCTAAAATAATCATAACCTCTATTTCCCTTTTCATTATTGGAAATCTAAAACAATTAAACTTACTTCCCTTTGCTGAATACAGAGAATTAAATCCTTTAAGATAATCATGAGGAAGTTACTACTTTTGGATATACTAAATCCATATATCTTTCATAATCCAATCACAATGATTCAATTAGTCTAAACAAAAATTAATAAATAACATAATTGATTGTCTCATTAAGAAAACAACTTCTTAATTTACTTTTAAATAGATACAAATCCATGTAAGTAAACTCTTTCCATTTCCTAACCAAATCTTACATTTCATTCAATTTCCTATTTAGAATATGCAATCACTTTAATATAATATAATAAAATATCTTTCTTTATACATTTTCTACACATACTAATCATTTCTTTTAAAACACTAATAATACCCAATTGCAAACAACAGAATAAAATAAGATAAAATATTATTTATTCTCTCAAATAGATATATACCTTCAATATATATATACTAAATATAAATTAATATATTTAAATATATTTAATCATTAACATATCTTCTATTTTTTACATAATATCAAATTGTTTAATTCAAAATAAAATATCCCTTATCATTAATTTTCCAAAATATATATATATTTTTCCAATTAAATCAAATTAATAATTGACCCTTTTACACATGAATTTAAATTCCACAATTAAATTTTAAATTGTGCATTCTTTAAATCAAATATTTAACTCCTTCAATTAAACTTTAACATGCCATTTTAAAATAAACAATAATTTTCCTATATGTTTATAATTTTAATTCCACTAATCTACTATACAAATTTTATTTAAAATAATATAAATAATTATAATACTTTAATATTATCAATTATAATATAAAATATTATTAAATAATATTTTAATATTATAATAACAATACATAAAATATTAATATTTATAAATATTAATTTATTATTATTTTATTTTCAGAACAACCATGAGAAAATAACTTAATAGCAGTCTCATGTTTTAAGCATAACTCAAAAACTACGATCTGGGTATTTGCGATTTTTTGATAGAAATAAGAAAATTTCAAAGTGCAAAAACCCTTTAAATTTCCTGATAACTCAGTTTGTGAAAGTGAAGTTACAGGCGACGCAACCAGACCATTTTACCATGAAAATTATAACTATACTGCAGATTTTAAAATCTATTTTTTAATAATAAACAGAAGGTTTCATTTTCTAAAAACATTCTAAATGCATTGTTCAATCTATATATTTGATTTCAATAACAACAAAATCGATTTCCCCAAATAATTTAAATTCAACTAAGGTTTTCGCAATTTTCACTCAAGAATTTTCACAAGCAAAGGCTGTAAATTTGTTTAATTCTTTTCTTCTAATATCAAATTTATTTTCTAAAACAGATTTAACAAATAAATCTTTAATCATTACTATTTAAAAAAAAACAATCAAAAACAATAAAATACAAAGAGGAAAACCTGGTACAAGAAGCTACAGGAAGAGATGAATTTCTGATGCAAGCCTCCTCCAAGGATTTTCTGAATTTTCTTCAATCCTCCAATGAATCCAATCCAAAATTCAACAAATGCAAACAATCTTTCCTTCAATCAATTCTACAATCAAAATTTCTTCAAACTTTTGTGCCAATTTCCAAAATTTCTTCTCAGCTGTAAAAATGTATTTTTCTAAAAAACTTTTTTCCCTAAAATTAAAACATGTATTCTTTATAAATCAAAAATACCTAATACAACCCTAATTCACATTACATGCAAATTAGATATTTCAATTTCACTTTCAATTTCAATTTCAAATTTCAATTTCAATTTCACTTTCAATTTCAATTTCACTTTTTGAAAACCCACTTTCAATTTAAAATGCAATTTGAAATAATAATTTAATTTCCAAAGTTGCAACTAATTTCCTAAATAAATATTTAATTACAATTTCTAATTTAATTCCCACACATTGGAATTAAATTCCAAAATTAATTTTAATTCTTTTATTTCCTTTCATTCTCTTGCATCACGTTTAATTAATTAATTTAATTATTTAATAACTAAATTCAACCCCTTGGATCAAATTTAATTAATTAAATAAACTAAATATAATTAATTAATTTAAATATAAAATTTTATCCACATTGCATTATTTAAATTAAATAACCATCAACATGATTTAAATGCAATTATTCTAAATATGTATTTCCAAATCAATAATCCTTCAGAATTAAATAACATCAAAGCAAGATAGACAATGACTCAACACACACAACTGACGACACACTAAGGCTAGGGTGTAAACTTGACACATGTTACCTAGCTACTATCTCCTGTTCAACTTAACCGTTGGATCAACACGCTCAAACCTATGAAACCAGGTGGAGTCGATGTTATGTACCTGCAATCTTGCAACCAAGTAAACAACATCATACAATATATCCAGCATATAATACACACTGTGAAGAAGGAATTATGGATTCACAGGGCGCTCGCAAGCGAGTGATGCGAAACCGTCCTCTTCACCAATACACTCATCAAAATTGACACTTCCATCATAATCCAGTAATCTCATAATAACATCTCATGTTAACTCTATAACATCATTAATCCATAATACATGTGAAACAATAATTAGATAACTACATCCCCCAATAATAGTTGTCGCTCAATAGTAGCAATCAAAACATCATAAAAAAATGTAACCAAAAACAAGGTAACTGCAACCAAACATAGCATAAAGCAACTTGAACAAGAAGCAAAACGGAGGGGTATTACACCATCTCGGCGGTGGTGTGAGGGTTTTTGAACCCAAGACCATGGATATGGCAGTGGAGAAAGCACGCCTTATTGAGGAGAATCGGAGTATGGTATTTGGGGGTCACATAGGAGTGCAGGTTGGTGGCAGTGCACCAGTAGGATCTAGTGCTTGAGGAGGGTAGCCTTAGGGAGGCGCACCTTCTCGATCTCAGCAAGGACCATCTTAGAGTGGTCAGCAGCAGGAGAGTGCACTTGGGAAGTGTAGGAACTCTCAACCTTGTCAAGATGATGGTGGCTCCTCACCTAAGAGGAACAAGAACTGGAGGCATGCAAAACATCTCAGCTATGATCAGTCAGCTCAGGGTTCACAGTCTACCTTTAGGGATAGTGCGCAACAGTCTAGTACACCATTTGGAGGTAGAGATTATGGCAGAGGTACAGGGTGTTTTTCTTGTGGCCAGTAGGGTCACATAGCTAGAATGTGTCCCAACTGAGGTACATCTGGGTTTGCTCAGGGACCAGCGACATCAGAGCCGATAGTTGGTGATGCAGGTAAATCTCATCTAACTTATGTTGCGGTTGATAACCGTCAGCTTGGGTATCAGGGAGCTGTCGTTGAGACTTTTGGTGTTGGTCGTCTAATGTAGGATGTTTATCCTCTGGGGTTGAGGTTTTGATTTGTATGCAGTTTGTATGAGGGAGTTATATCCCTACTAGTTTGCAGGCTTCCAGGAGTAAGCTTGACCCTAGGGGGGAGGATGTAATACCCCTCCATTTTTCTTTATGTGCAAACAATGTTGTTTCTCTTTTATTCTTTTGTATTATGTTGTACCTTGACCTTGTACTTGGTTATAGTTGATCATTGTTTTATCATGTATCTTGATGTGATGGTACTACATTTTGATGTGATTACTATGGCATGTTTGGAATTAGCATAAGTGGATATTTTAATTTATGATGTTTCATGCTTTCGATTATGCTACTATGTTAGTTGCGTCAGTCAGTACAAATGTATTGGTGAAGAGGACGGTATCGCATCACTCGCTTGCGAGTGCCCTGCGATTTCGTGATTTTCTCTTCACAGTGTGCCTTATTTATCACATGTTTATATATGTGGATATACTCTTTGATCACAGGTTGATAGGTACAGGACATCGACACCACCTGGTTCCACAGGTTTGAGTGTGTCCAATGCCCAACGGTATTTGATTGGGAGTAGTAGCTAGGATTTTGTGGCAAGTCATCACCCTAGTCCTAGTGTGTCATCGGTCATGGAGTGGTCCAATTGTTTTTATTTTGTTCGATTTACCTTGTTTTAGTTTATTTTGGAAGTTAGAAAGGTGTTAAAGTATGTTTTGTAGTTATGTGGGTGAGTGAATTAATCTAGTTATATGTTTGAAATGAAATTTAATTTATTGATTAATTTAATTTAATTAATATAATTTAATCTCGTTGTAGATCAATTATATTAATTAATTAATTAAAGGTATTTATGTTGAAATGATTTAAATTATCTATTTTGGAAATGCATGCATTTTGAGTTGGAATTAAAAAATTAGAAAAATAAATTAAAAGTCAATTTTGAAATTCAAAAAATTCAAAAATTCAAAAGCAAGACTTTTGCTATTATGTTTTTAGAAATTGATGAGGGTTGTTGTAGGATTTTTGGGGGAAAATTTGCATTATCTTTGAATTTCTTCAAAAATCTTGGGAATGAAGTTTTGGAGAGAAAATTGAGAAGAGGAAGAATTGCTGAATTTTGTGGGTTTGGAGAAGAAGCTCAAAGAATCTATGGAGCTCAAGAGGGTTTCATAGCACCATCTAGATCTTCAGCATACTTCAAGAAAAATCAGGTTCCCATCTTGTACTAATTGTTGTTTTTTGTTGATTCAATGGCATTGTGTGGGTGGCAAAACTTGTTAAAACCTTGTTGTCATGATTGGGAAAGACTGATCAGAATTGAAAATAAATCTTTGGTTGCAAAATATCATGTCAAACTTTGTTTGTTTCAACTTGTTCTTCAGTCTAGTTGAAGTATCAAGTTTGTATGAATGGAAATGAGTATATATATATATCTCTTCAAACATATGTGTTTTTATTTTGTTATATATTTCTCTTATAAAATTATGCTGGCATAATCTTTTAGAAAAATTCAAAATTTGGTTGGGTCTGTATTTTTTTAAGTTCTGGTTAAAAAAAATAAAATGATTGTCAAAAATGACAGTGGTATTTTGTAAAAAAAATAAAAATAAAATTAATTAATGTTTGGGGGCTCGAGCTCACTCTACCGCCACTCCCCTTGGGAAGCGGAGTACGAGAGTGCACCCAGCATTCCCCAACCGCGACCCGCTCTGACTATGCAGGCCGCACCACCACGGTGGGTGGCCGACGCTTCCAGCTCTGCCAACGTCTCCCCTTCCACCCGTAGCCTACATAAAAGTCTCCGCTTACGCCTTCGACGGTGCTGACTCCTCTGCCCTCTGCTGCCCTTGTCAAATGCACCACCCGTAGCGGCCAGCTGCACCCACTTCCTCCAACCCTTGGCGACACCGCCTCCTGCGGCCACCCCACCTTGAAAAAATGCCACTACCTGGTTCTTCAACCACCGCCCACCATGGAAAATAATTCGTCGGCGGCCATGAAAACTGCTGCCAAGCTTTTCCACCTCAACCCTAATCCGGTGCACGGCCTGAGGGCAAGAGCGGCTAGGGTTTTTATTTTAAAATATGTGTTTTTTTAATATTTTAAATATTATATTAATTATATTATTAGGTATTAATATATAATATAATAAAATATATTTTTATATATTAATATTTAATAGTTTAAATTATAATATTTAATAATATTATGCATAATTTAAATGATCAAATGAAATTTTTACAATATTCATAGAATTAAAATATCGAGTAAAATGATATAATTACTATCATGATTCAAATATAATGGGTTGATGTAAATTATTATGCTTTTAAGCTAAGTATTGTATTGTTTTGTTTAAGGAGTAATATATTTAAAAAGACAATTAATGGGTTGTAAGTATTATGTTTAATTGCAAGGTTAGTTTATATTTCTTTTAAAACAATTTAGTTTCTTAGAGGAAATAATTCTTAATTCTTTATGGTTATTTCTTGAATGGTTGAATTAAATGATGAATGTATATTTATCTATTTTGCAATTAGAGGAAGCAATTACTTGGTTGCAAATTTCACTTTCCATCTGAAAGAGATGATATTTAACTCTGATTTCCTTAAGGCAAATAAGTACTACATGTCAGCATCTAAATGGATTTGGAATATCCGAAGGTAGTTTGTCTCATGTGCCTTCAGTGAATATTTCCTTTGTGTTCTTATTTTGGGAAATGGGTCAAAAGAGTGTGTAATTCGTAAGTCTTCTAGAGGATCTTGAGGTTGGGGGTTGTCGTCTGTTATGTCAACCTATTTTGTACTCCTTGGGTAGTGCATGTGAAGTTATTTGTTATTACCCGATTTCTACGAACGGGAATGTTTTGTACCTCCTTGGTTTAGGAGTGGATTATGTGGTTAGTGCCTCCTTGTTAAGAGTGACCTTGTTACCTTGTTTCTTCTAGTGCTTGGAGAGGGTTTGAACTTATGTTGCCTCTGAGAAAGAATGGTCATGGTATCTTGTTTGTTAGCACTTTGTTGCCCTTGGAATTTGGATGGTTATTTTGGTATGTTGTCAAGTAGAAGAGTGGCTTATGTAGGGGCCAAAGCCCAAAGAGGTAAACTGGATAACCTACAGGGGTGGTTTAACAAGTGATAACTAAAACAATACTTAGAATATTAGGTGGTACTTCACACTAATAAAGATAATTATGCCTCACTCATAGACACAAGGGCTCGTTTAGACTTGGGATGAGTGGGAAGGCCTGGAATGGCAAGGTCATCTATCTTGTCTATATGAAAGGTATTTGGTTCCGCATTAGTGAGTATGGGGTCCGGAGCCTATGAAGATTCCCAGAGGACAACCCATGATGAGCTGTGTGATGACACTTTGTCTAGGACAACAGTTGGTACTTGTTTATTGAGGGTATGGTTTCCTTAACACACATGATGTGACCACAGTTGGTATTCAATTCTGTGTGTATGGTTCTCATAACATACTTGATTTTCTTTATTTCTGGAAGCAATGTAGCCATGTAGAGTTGTACTTGTGTTGTACTTGCGTGGTGTTTGAGTTGTACTTATGTTGTACATGTGATTAGTGGTTTTAGTTTGATTCAATTTTGTGTTAGTCTGTGTCTATTGGTTGATGGTGTTGTCTAGGATTTCTTGTTACTATCTCCTAGCACGGGGGGTGGGCCTTTGGGTTCCACTTAGTTGGGTGGCATGCACTTAAATCCATTGGGCTATCTTCATGTTCATGTGGATGAGACTTCCATTTGGAGAGCTCATTAGTTTTAGAATCAATTCTTGCTCTATTTCATTTCAGCTGATGTTGTATTATTTTACCCCTCAGTTGTTATCGAGGTGGAAGTTGTAATTGTATTTATGTTTATTGAACTTACCTCATTCATGGAATGAGTGTTGTAATCTTATTGTTTAATGAATGGATTAATGAAATTGGAAGTTATCTCTTATGCTTTGATGCATGTTATCTTATTTGGAATGTATGTGTTTAAATTATTAAGTAAATGAATGTAATGGTTTATATTCATGTTCTTTGTTGAGGTTCTATATAACCTATGTCACGTAACCTTAGAGGTTGTTGGCATTAGTTAGTGAACTTACTTATTAATTATTCTTTTAAAAAAAACCATGTTTCTGTTTAAGTTGTTCCTTGCAACTTCCTTTAGGGTTACGTGGTGGGGTGTTACAGGTGAGTACCTATGTGTGCCTTCTCCATGAGGTATCACTATGTGGGGAGTGTTTTGCGCATGCCTACTTCTGCGGATTCACAGAAAATCTACCATGCGGCATATGACCAGTACGTGCTTTCTTCAACTGGTGTATGTCCATGCCATGTGATGACGTGATGCGCGGTGTAGCCAAGGAGTACACCGCATGCCATGTGGTTGGCTTTTTCACTCCACACCACATGAGGGGCTATCACGATAGTTAGACGTTGTTTCCTCTTTCCTCATTATGTGGCTAGTATCTAGTCACACAATGTTGTACAGTGCAATTTTAAATATTGTGAACTTTCTTTTGGTTATTGATGATTTTTTAGTTGATTGTGAGGGTCGACACTTTGTTATATTTGATTATGAAGGTTTAGCCACAACTTGTGATCTTATTTTCTTATAACCCTGGTTATATATTTGATTCAGTGTTGAAATTGTGTACATTTATTGTCTTATTGTTGAAATTGAACTTTAATTTTCTCTTATTTATGAACTTCTAATGCCCCACCTTGCAACCCTAAAGGAAGTTGTAATTAACCACTTAAGCGAACCAAATTTTTTTTATAAAGTGTAGTTAACATACACATTCACTTGCTAATTAACAACAACCTCTAAGACTACAAGGTTAGGATTATTTAAACCCACACATACATATTACATATAACTGTAGCATTATAACTTTATGAAATAAACATCATACATCATAAGAATACCACATAACATAATAAGATAATCAACCAAGATACAATCTCATAAACATTATCTTAACCCAATAGTTACGTCACTCATTCCCAGAATGAGGCAATAGTACATAAGATTACAATTACAGAATTTCACCTCATAAACATAAGAGGGCTAAAATAACTTATACAAGTTAAAATATTACAATGCAAGTAATTACAACAAAAACCGCGAGTTGTCCATCTGGATGTCTCACCACCAAGTACTGAAGATAGATGGGGACCCAACGGTTTTGGTGCATGTTCCACCCAACCAATATGGTACCCGAAGGCCCACCCCCCATGCTAGGAGATAGTAACAAAGTAATATAGACAAGATTCTACTACCTCTAACCAAAGGCATACTCAAACTGACTCATACTATTATAACCAACCAAATGAATTAACAAGTACAACTCATTCACCATACAAGTACAAATCAAGTACAACTCAAGTACAATACAAGTACAAATCTAGCTCAACTCAAGTACATCACAAGTACAAGTCAAGTATAACATTCACATCACTAACATAGGTCGCATTGCTTCCAGACATGATATTAATCAAGTATGTTCACAGAACCATACACATAAAACAATTAACAACAGTTGTCCTAGATAGAGTGTCATCGCAAGGTTTGTCATGAGATCTCCTCTGGGCATTCTTCATAGGCTCCGGCACAAGTAATCCTGGTGGCCTCAACTGAATCCTGGCACTCAAACTCACTCATGCGGAATCAACTACGTCTCGCAAGGACAAGATAGTTGATCTTGCCATTTCAGGCCTTCTCACTCATCCCAAGTCTAAACGAGCCCTTGTGTGTATGAGTGAGGATTAAATTATCTTGATTAATGTGAACTGCATCCTAATCATCTAAGTACATTAATTTAATTATCACTTGATTAACTCACTTCTGAAGGTTACCTGGTTTACCACTTTGGGCTCCGGCCCCTATCAAAAGCCACTCTTCTAATGGACAACACACACCCAAACAATCAACCAAGGGAAACACAAGTGCATACCAACTAGACATCATAATTCACTCCAACACAAGGAGGATACAAATAATAGAACTCACTTCAAACATCTTGGAGGCAACAAACACATAGTCCACTCCTTTCATAGGAGGCAACAAGATGAAACCACATAACAAAGTCACTCCATACAAGGAGACACGAATCTCATAATCCGCTCCTAAACCAAGGAGGCACAAACATCCCCGTTCGTGAAAATCGGGTAAAACTGAAACGACGCCATGCACTACCCAAGGGAAAACAACTGGATGGCATAAAGATTCAACAACCCTTATCCTCTAAGTTCTTCTGGAAGACTTATAATTTAGGACTAACACTAAATCCCAAAATGAACCATGCAACTTGACAACATAGCAACAAAAGCATTCAAGTCATCAATCAAATCTAATATTTGGATTTCCTAAATCCATACTCATTCAATAGGTAGTATTGACAAAGTCAAAGACACGATAACTAGATCATCTAAAATAATCATAGCCCCTATTTCCCTTTTCATTATTGGAATTCTAAAACAAATAAACTTACTTTCCTTTACCGAATACAGAGAATTAAATCCTTTAAGATAATCATGAGGAAGATACTACTTTTGGATATACTAAATCCATATCTCTTTCATAATTCAATCACAATGATTCAATTAATCTAAATAAAAATTAATAAATAATATAATTGATTGCCTCATCAATAAAACAACTTCTTAATTTACTTTTAAATCGACACAAATCCATGCAGGTAAACTCTTTCCATTTCTTAACCAAATTTTACATCTCATTCAATTTTCTATTTAAAACATTCAATCACTTTAATATAATAACATATTGTTTCTCTATCCATTTTTCATATATACTAATCAATCCATTTTTAAATCTCTATTCAATAATACATTGCATGCATCTCATTAAAATAAAATACGATAATGAATTTTATACTTAATATATATATATGCTCCATACTATATAGACAACAAATATATATATTAATAAATTTAATTATATATATTCTTTAATATTCCATTCACAATGACTAGATTACTCTATAGAACTAAATAAAACATAATAACTATTTGCCTTTTTCAATATAGTTAGTTCTTAAATTTACTTTTAATGCAACCTAGCACCATTGCAAACAATCTTTTCAATTTTCTATCCAGAGTCTATGTCTCTTCAACTATCCATTTAAAAACATGCAATTTCATCAATGTATAAAAATATCTTTTGGCTTATCTATTTGATCACGCATTCATATTATTTCTAATTACATCTTATTAATTAAAACAAACATTTAAATATTTTTTTTTCCTTATCAATTTTGACCATACATTCAAAATTTATCTTTTAAATTCTTCATGCAAAGCTAAATTACACGCACTTAAATAAAACAAGGTAATACTGATTGAAAATACTCATGGATATATATATACATTTCAATATATTTTCTTCAATCATACTAAAAAAATAAATATTTCCTTTTAAATCAAGTAATTACTTCTATTAAAAAATATCTTTCTCTATACATTTTCTACACATACTAATCATTTCTTTTAGAACACTAATAATACTCAATTTGCAAACAACAGAATAAAATAAGATAAAATATTATTTATTCTCTCAAATGGATATATACCTTCAATATATATACTAAATATAAATTAATATATTTAAATATATTTAATCATTAACATATCTTCTATTCTTTACAAAATATCAAATTGTTTAATTCAAAATAAAATATCCATTATCATTAATTTTCCAAAATATATATATATTTTTCCAATTAAATCAAATTAATAATTGGACCTTTTACACATGAATTTAAATTTCATAATTAAATTTTAAATTATGCATTCTTTAAATCAAATATTTAACTCCTTCAATTAAACTTTAACATGCCATTTTAAAATAAACAATAATTTCTCCATATGTTTATAATTTTAATTCCATTAATCTAATATATAAATTTTATTTAAAATAATATAAATAAATATAATACTTTAATATTATAAATTATAATATAAAATATTATTAAATAATATTTTAATATTATAATAACAATACATAAAATATTAATATTTATAAATATCAATTTATTATTATTTTATTTTCAGAACAGCCATGAGAAAATAACTTAATAGTTGTCTAATGTTTTAAGCATAACTCAAAAACTACAATCTGGGTATTTGGGATTTTTTCGGAGGGATAAGAAAATTTCAAAATTCAAAAACCCTTTAAATTTCCTGACAACCCAGTTCGTGAAAGTGAAGTTATGGGTGACGCAACCAGACCATTTTACCATAAAAATTATAACTATCCTGCAGATTTTAAAATCCGATTTTTAATAATAAACAGAGGGTTTTATTTTTTAAAATCATTCTAAATGCATTGTTCAATCTCTATGTTTGATTTCAATAATAACATAATCGATTTCCCCAAATAATTTAAATTCAACTAAAGTTTTCAGAATTTTCACAATTTTCACTCAAGAATTATCACAAGCAAACGCTGTAAATTTGTTTAATTCTTTTCTTCCAATATCAAATTTATTTTCTAAAATAGATTTAACAAACAAATCTTTAATCATTACTATTTTAAAGAAAACAATCAAGAACAATAAAACAAAAAGAGGAAAACCTGGTACAAGAAGTTATAGGAAGAGATGAATTTCTGATGCAAGCCTCTTCCCAAGATTTCCTGAATTTTTTTCAATCCTCCAATGAATCCAATCCAAAATCCAACAAATGCAAACAATCTTTCCTTTAATCAATTCTACAATCAAACTTTCTTCAAACCCTTGTGCAAATTTTTCCAAAATTTCTTCCTTGCTGTAAAAATGAATTTTCCTCAAGACTTTTCTGCCCTAAAATTAAAACATGTATTCTTTATAAATCAAATATACCTAATACAATCCTAATTCACATTACATGCAAATTAGATATTTGAATTTCAATTTCAATTTTTACAACCCTAATTCACATTGCATGCAAATTAGATATTTCAATTTCAATTTCAATTTCACTTTTCGAAAACCCACTTTCAATTTAAAATGCAATTTCAAATAATAAATTAATTTCCAAAGTTGCAACTAATTTCCCAAATAAACATTTAATTACAATTTCTAATTTAATTCCCACACATTGAAATTAAATTCCAAAATTAATTTTAATTCTTTTATTTCCTTTCATTCTCTTGCATCACATTTAATTAATTAATTTAATTATTTAATAACTAAACTCAACCCCCTTGGATTAAATTTAATTAATTAAATAATTTAAATATAATTAATTAATTTAAATATAAACTTTTATCCACATTGCATTATTTAAATTAAATAACCATCAACATGATTTAAATGCAATTATTCTAAATATCTATTTCCAAATCAATAATTTTTCAGAATTAAATAACATTAAAACAAGACAGACAATTACTCGACACACACAACTGACGACACACTAAGCCTAGGGTGTAAACTTAACACATGTTACCTAGCTACTATCTCCCGTTCAACTTAACCGTTGGATTGACACGCTCAAACCTATGAATCCAAGTGGAGTCAATGTCATGTACCTGCAATCCTACAACCAAGTAAATAACATCATACAATATATCCAGCATATAATACACACCATGAAGAAGGAATTACGGATTCGCAGGGCGCTCACAATCAAGTGATGCGAAACCATCCTCTTCACCAATACACTCATTGAAACTGACACTTCCATCATAATCCAGTAATCTCATAATAACATTTCATTTTAACTCCACAACATTATTAATCCATAATGCATGTGAAACAAAATTAGATAACTACATCCCACAATAATAGTTGTCACTCAATAGTAACGATCAAAACATCATAACAAAATATATCCAGTATCAAAGTAATTGCAACCAAACATAGCATAAAGCAACTTGAACAAGAAACAAAACGGAGGGGTATTACAGAACTTGGTGGCTAAGTTAGTTATCATTGTTGTTTTCAATGTCGGCTATGTGTTGTATTGTGATTCCTCTCCAAGGACGTGTGAGATGGACTTGCTGAGTGTGTACAAGGAAGTAGACATAGGAAACGTAGAGGATGGGGGTATGCGAGGCTGTTATGCAACTAGAACCCACTACCCACCTATGTGTGATGACTATCTCTTGGAGGCTAACCACCTTGTACAACAAGAGATATGTCATTGTGGTCTTGTTTGGATGGTGTCACTATGTGCGTGTGGCCTAACACCATCAAACCACTGAGTGTGAGGTATTGATTATATGATATGGATATTGTCTCTCGGCTTACGAATTATGTATCATGGTTTAGCATGCTGCTTATCGGTGTCTAGATGGACCCTTGTGTAGCCTTGTGATGATTCCCGATGATGTGGATTGGTAGATATGTGTATTATGTGTGTTAATCCATGGTTGTGTTTTTGGAGACTTGGTTGGTGGTTTCTTCACCATGATGGTCTTGTTTGGATTGACAATGTACTTGGCTGGGTTGTATATGGCTAGGGTTGCTGTTGTTTTTATGTTGAGGTATGGACTGGTTCAGTTTGGAACACTTGGCTATGTGTGATTGTATGGGTTTGCACTAGAGGTAGTTGCAGGCTTCCAAAAGTAATCCTGACCCTAGGGGGGAGGATGTAATATCCCTCCGTTTTTCTCTTTTGATCAAACATTGTTCTTCTCATGTATGTTGCATTTCTTTTAATACTTTGACTTTGGAAGTCGGTTACTATTTGATCGCTATTTGTAAAGCGATGTGAATGTTATATTTTGATGTGCTGGTATTTTAATCAGATGTTATCATTATGGCATGCTTTAGATTAGCATAAGTGGATATTTTAATTAATGATTCTTTATGCATTTGATTATATTATTGATGTTAGACTCGTCAGTTTGTAACACTGTATTGGTGAAGGGGACGGGATTGCATCACTCGCTTGCGAGCACCCTACGATTATGATATTTCCTTGTCACGGTGTGTTTTATATGATGCAAATATACATGTGTGATATAATGTTGTTCGCAGGTTAATAGGTACAAAGCATCGACTCCACCTGGCTTCACAGGTTTGAGCATGTCCATTGCCAATGACATTTGATTGGGAGATAGTAACTAGGTTTTCTGTTTCAAGTCATCACCCTAGTCATAGTGTGTCGTCAGGTTGTAGTTTGATTTAGTTGATTTAATATTGTTCATTTGCCTTGATCTTATTAAATTGCAAGTTAGAAAAATTAAATAAATGGCCTATGTAGTTAAGTTGTTGATTAAATGAATCTGGTTATAATGTTAGAAATATTATTTAATTTATTGATTAATTTAATTTAATTAATAAAATAATTTAATGTTGGATTAGATTTATTTTATTGATTAATTAGATTAATTATGTTGAATTAAATTAAGTTATGCATTTTGAAATTTATAGATATTTTGTGAGAAAGTGGAAAATTGAAAAGATTAAATTGAAAATTTTGAAAAAGGTTTTAAATTTCATTTTTTGAAAATTAGAAAATACAAATTGAAAATAGAGATATTTTGAGATATTTTCTATTTTCTATTTTCAAAAATTGACTTTGGTGGTTGAATAGATATTTTCATTTTTTGGCTATTATTGAGATATTTTTGGATATTTTTGAGGATTATGGATTTTTCATGAGTTTTTTTGGAGAGAAGAATTTTTCTGGTTTTGGGGGTTTTGGAATTGGGTTCTTGAAAAGGCTCGGTTGGATTTTTGGGAAGGAGCTTGGATTTGAGGAGAAGGCTTTGCACCATTTTTCCAATCTCTTAAACTTTTGGAACCAGGTTTTCTACTTCATAAATTTGTTTCATTTTGAAGAGATTCATATATTTAGTTGTGTTTCTTGTGAAACCATTGGTTGGAACTCAAATGATTTATGCTGGAAAATAAACCCATGTTCAAACTTGCTCAAACTTTGAAAGCTCTATTTGAAAATGTTGTTCTTCCAAGAAAAATTGCATACTTTGTTGAAAATGATCATTTTAGAAATTTGTTTGCTCAACTAATTTGATAAATTTCATTTTATGTATATAAATAAATAAATAAATATATATATATATATATGCAAATTTACATATATATATTTATGTGTTCCAATGTTGAAATGTCTATTTTTTTTTTTTTTTTTTTAAAGAATAGAGGAACCCACGTTTTATTTGGTACAGATTTTTGAAATCCGCAGTGATGGGTGAAATTTTATAAAATAAAATTTTATATTAAAAAAAAAAAAAAATTTAAACGAAGGGTTTGGGAGGGAGGTCCTAGGGGGCTCACCCCACCGTGCTCCCCATGGGAGGTGTGTGGGGGAGCTGTGCCTTGCACACCCACTCCCACTCCCTTGCACCAGCCGCCCCTTAGACGATCTGACTGTGTTACACACAATCGGCCTAGGTGAAGGGTCAGCTGCAACACAACAACCTCTCCTTTTTGCTTGGTGCGTGGCCCAAAATTGTCACCCCACCCTCATAAAATGGCGCGTGGTTCCATGCACGCATTTTACCTTTGTTTTTAAAACTCATTTTTTTAATAAGATAAAAAAATAATATTTTATAATTTATAAAATTAAAATGATATTTAATATTATATTTTATAATATTAAAATATTAAATATTAGAATATTAGAATATATTAATGATATTTTGGTTTTGGAAATTTTATAATAAAGTTTATTAAATATATATATTAATGGTTTTTTTTTTTTTTAATGGCATATTTTAATGTAATTGAGAAAATTTTGAATATTTCAAAGGATGATTTAATTATTTAAATAGATTTATTTATATTGAGTTGGTGATTTAAATGATGGTATGTTTTAAATTTAATTGGAGAATTTTAAATTAACATGTTATAGTCGAACTAATGAAGTCATTTTAAAAGGATATATTTTGATGAAAACAATAATTTTGATTTTTAAATAACATGTTTATTAAGATGAGTTAAGTATTTTTAAAATGGTTATGTCGAGTAGAAGGAGCAGTTATTTATTTTTAAACGATATGCCTTGTATCTAAAGGTAATATGTTTTAATATTGAGATCAGTCGTCCTTAGGAAAAGATTTATTTTGCAAAGGACAAAAAGTTTTGAAATTGCATAAGTAAATGTTTATTTTATGATTATTTAAAAGCTATTAGGGAATTAACTATTGAGTTTAAATTCCTTACTTGCTCTGAAAGAGATACTGTTAAATAGGTCTAATTGGGACATTAAACTATTGAATTTTATTAAGGGCGGTGGATTTATGTTGTTTGTAAAAGTAATCATGGATTTGAACTAGTTATTAAAACTAGTTTCCCCTTTTCAGTAATTAGAAAGACAAAGAATAATTTTATTTAATTATTTTGTTAGGGCAATTTTTTTCTTTACTATGAAATGAATGCTAAGGGAAATGGATTTAATATATCCAAAATTAGTTTATACCTCGCAAATGCCTTATGTGATTAATTACTCCGTGTTTATGTTTGGGGAAATGGGTTAAGTGTCTTTAATATGTAAGTCTTCATGAGGATTCTAGAGGATGGGGGTTGTCACTTTGTGTGGTCAACCATTTGTTAATTCCCTTGGGTAGTGCATGAAGTTATGTCAATGTTATTACCCAGTTTCCACAAACGAGGATGTTTTGTGCCTCCTGTGGAAGGAGTGGATTATGGGATTTGTGCCTCCTTGAAGGAGTGGCTTTGTTATGTGATTTTTTGCCTCTTAGGGTCCTCTTTTTTTTCAATTAGGATCCTATTTAGTAATGGTGTCCCAAGTCAGCCTTCAAGAAATGAGATCTCGCCTTTTACAAAATAGGATCATGTTTTGTACCGGTATTTTTTTTTTTTAAATGAAATGAATGCCATTTTCACCTGCATATGGGATACTGGTTGAATCTCAACAAGCAACGACCTCCAAGTAAGAACTCGACCCCCTCTTTTTGTATTTTTCATATTTTTTGAAATTTTTAATATAAATTTAGGTTTCTCTTTGTATTTTTTCAATTTGTATTGAGTTTTTTGCATTTTGATTTACCTATAATAAAATAAATGGTGATTTATACAAATGAAACAAAAAACATAAAATAAGACCATAAGATGTTGAAATGAAACAAAAAAATCAACCTTAAGTCATAAGCAAAGAAAAAAATTTACCTTTTGAAACCATAAATTGAAATCAAATAAAAAAAATTCATGTGAAAAACTTGACTACTTTTTGAAACCCTAAATTGAAATCAAACAAAAAAATTTATATTTGAAAACCCTAAATTGAAATCAAACAAAAATTATATTTGAAAACCCTCATTTCTTTTTGAAATCCTAAATTGAAATCAAACAAAAAAAATTGCATTTAAAACCCCTAAATTGAAATCAAACCAAAAATTGAACTTTGAAATCCATGATTGCTTGAATATTTGATAATGGAAAAAATCCATTTGCATCACTTTATGTTTTAAATCTAATTGCTTGAACATTTCAAAATTGAAAAATTCATTTTCATTGTCAATATGTTTTAAATCTGTATGCTTGAATATTTCAATTTATGGAGATTATATTTCATTTGCATTAAAAAATGCAAAGAAAATAAACTAATTTTAAATAAAAGTTATAATATATATGTCCATGAGTGTGTGTAATAAATATTTATATTTAATATATGGTATGTGTAGGAACATCATAGAAAAAACAGGCCCTTAAGAGGCAAAAAAAAAATAGAGTTAGACAACTTCACGTAAAAATTTGAATAAGTTATCTGTATTATTTTAAAAATATGTAAGAATAGAATCTGTAGAAAATTGAATTTAGTTTCTAAACTACTAGGCTTATTTTTATTTTTTTTTAAATTATTTGGTGAAAATTAGAAATTTCAATGCAATAGTACCTAAATTTCAAGGAAAAAATAAGAAGTAGGTGTGTGTCTGACCACCCTAATCACAATAAAATGATAATTATTTTTTATAAGATTTTATATATAAGTAGAGGACTCATGTCCCGAGGTGATGCATATTTTTTTATAATTTGTTTCCAAGTAAATAATTAATTATGAATTTTTTATTACAAATTTTTAAAAATATAAAAAACTTTTATGTCTGACCACCTTAACTTGGTCAAAACTTCATGAAATTATTATTATTATTTTTTAATCCTATAGTATGCGAAGCATAGAATGTGACGCATGTTTTGGATTCAAAAAATGCGACACCGTTTGAAAGTTATAGATATTTTTCTATCATCCTATCAATCGGGACTTTATTCGTAATTTGAATAGAAAATGAATAATAATCATTTACTAAATTCAAAGTAAAGCATAATTTATATTGGTGGAAAGCTGAGAATCTCCTTTAAAAACCCTTTTCGTTTCATGAATTTTGGGTTAAAAAAACGTCGTCAGCCACATACCCATCATATCGCCACTTTTTGGCCCATCATGATCCTGCACATACCCTATATCTTAAAAATAAAATATTTAATCTATTTGAGATGGATTATTTTGCAGCTCTTCATATGATTATGATGAGGCTAATTCAATCACTTTCTCCCCCATAAAGAAATACCTTTCTCCTTGTATAGGTGATTGCATTATAAATACTCTTAAAATTTTAAGTGGTGCCTTATAGCACCATTGTAAACCCTAGACCTACATTGACTCACCTCTTAAGGATTTTGTTGACCTTGTTCCCAAGAATAATTTAACTAGTTCAAGATCAATGAATCATTTTCCCTACGCTCATGCTTAACAATCCTCAAGTTTACCATTGATGATTGCCTTGATCTATATAAAATAAATCCAACTATGGTCATAGGTTATATTTCCACTCATTTTATTCATATACTTCAAAGACGTTTAGGGAAGGAATAGAAGTTACCAATACTAATCGATGATTCAATAACCAAATTTTAAGATCTAGCTCCAACAAGTTTTTGAGACACATTTTTTATTTTCTCTAAATATATGCATTTCTATAAATTAAAGGGTAGACCATAGAGACTATCATAAATTGCCAAAAGTGGGCTAATTTATAGTTGTGTGCTTAATTCCTCGATCATACAAGTTATCTAAGGAAATAGTCAATCTATTCATATATTAAAAAATATTCATAAACTAATGTTCTTGCATATGTGATGAATCAAAAATATTGACCCCCTTACTTTCCATCCTATTACCCTAAAACCTAAATCGATGTCTTAAGGGGTCCTAATATGAAATTTATTAAGGGGATCAAAGAAGTTCTCAAATTTTGGTGAATTTTCCCAAGGCAATCAAATTTAACAATAATATACATTCAATATTTAGTGATTAAATTATAGCCTAGAGCCTTCCCACCTTCCTCTTGTTAGGGGTGTTAAGCCCTCAAACATTTCAAGAGAGGCTTCTCATGGAAGGGGAGGATGAATGCTTCTAATGATATGATCATGAAAGATTATAATATGAATGAGATTTCATGAGAGGTTATTCAGTCGAAACAAGAGTTATCTCAATCAACTATTCCACAAGAAAATATTGTTCTGTGAAGAAAAAATGGTTTTCTAAATTATTCAATTCCATTGCACAATACGGGTATATAATTCAAAGGCTCTATGCATATTTTTCATTCCTTCATGCACAGTACCTTTTTCACTAGCTTGCAAGTCCATTATTCCAAGGGCCACCCAAGCTTCAACATTTTCAGGTTCTATCAAGTCCATAATTTGGAAGGAACTCATTTTGGAATCCTTTTATGTTTCAAAATGCAACTAATAGTGTAGTTATATCATGAGTAGCTCAACCAATAAAAATTATTTAGAACATTAAAACCTTTTTAAGACCCTTTCAAATATTAACTTATAGTAAACAAATAGAGTTGAGAAAGATAGTGCTTCATGATTTATGGCTCATTTAGTTTGACATTGATGTAAAACAAATTAGTTAAAGCTAGAAGCAATATCGTGAACTTCACCAAATTTTATCTCCTTAATCCATCAAATGTTTTATCCTAGGACCGTACTTCATAGATCCCCTTAAGCCATCCTATTACCCTAAACCCTAAATCCATAATTTTTACCTAGGACCTTAATTCATAGATCCCCCTAATCCATCCTGTTACCCTAAACCCTAAACCCTAAACTCTAATACCTAAACCATAAAGCCATCATTTTGTCCTAGGACCTTAATGGAATTTGATTGCCTTGGGCAACTTCACCAAAATTTATTCCCTTAAGCCATGTTATTTTGTCCTAGGACCTTAAGTCATAGCTCCCCTTAAGCCATCCTACGAGGACCCCTTAAGACATCATAATTTCTCCTAATTTAATGTAATTTTTAATGATATTTTACATCTCATTAATAGCTAATTGTTTTTCATTTTTAACATGCCTTAGAGATAAATGAGGCTTACATAATTTTTAATTTGTATTTTAATTAGGTCATTTATATTGAATGGTTTAAGGGAGTTTTTAAACATGTATCTTACATCTTTAAATTAAAAATATAATACAAGTTCACTTATATCTTAGAGATCATGGATCAATTTAATATTGATGATATCCATAATCCACCTCCATGTCCTCCATCTCCACCCCTTCACCTCCACATACTCCAACTCATAACCCGCCACCTCCACCACCTAAATCTGATGGTGCTCGCTTGAAAGAACAGATCGAAGTGAATGTTAGATCCATTCAAGATGAAAATAACACTATTTAGAATGAAGAATGTATTCCACCACCTTTGAGTTGTTTTGCATCTATGATGCAAAATTTTGTTGATGTCATTAGGTCAACGGATGTGGTCTTAGAGGAGCATCAATGATGGCTAGAGGAGAGGAGATAATCCAATTTTAAAAACAAAAACATAAAGAAATGAAGAGATATAGTAGAGAGCTTCCACACTTTATTAATACAATGATCTTATTGAATTTTATTGAATAATTTTACAACTCACACTGACAATGATCAATTTTTATAAAGAATTTGACCTTGGATAGATATTTTATAAATAATTTGGTTGGATGGATATTTTTTACAGTTGAATTTATAAATATAATAGTATAATGATGAATATAATAGTATAAATTATGACTACTATCTAAATGTTAAAGGGGATTAAACCCTAAAGTCATCATTTTGTCTTAAGACAATTAAGCCATAGATCCGCTTAAAACTATACTTAGGACCCCTTAAAAGCCATCATATATTATTAATTACATCCTTTAAATGTACATTTAAAAAAATAATATATAATTAGCTTAATAAAATTCGGTTGCCTTGAGAAAATTCACCAAATTTTATCCCCTTAAGCCATAATCCTATCCTAGGACCTTCATTCATAGATCCCCCTTAAGCCATCCTATTATGAACCCTTAAGGCATCATAATTTCTCCTAATTTAATGTAATTTTTAATGATGATTCACATCACATTAACAAGTATTTGTTTTTGAAAGTGATATAGAAGCAGCTAATATCTTGAAGAACATGAAGTCCCTTGTTTCGATTCCTCTTTTTTGCAGTTGTTTGTTGGTTTTTTGCTACTTTTTGGTTTCTCATTATGTCTTTTTTTATCTGTTTATGTAAAATTATTTTTTGTAAAGGGTTTCAGGGCCCCTTCAAAACTGGTTTTACCTCTAATAAAAAACAAGTTTTTTTTTCATTTGTAACATTCCTTGGACATAAATGAGTCTTAGGGACTTTTTCATTTATATTCAATTAGGTCATTTATATTGAATGGTTTAAGGGGATTAAACCTTAAACCTTAAATTCTCTTGTTGGATAAATGTACATGTATTAAAATTACATAGTTCTAGGTCTTAAATTTTGAAATTTCTATGTACACATGGTAAATTTGAATGATGTATGCATGTATTGTACATCCTATTTTTATTTTAAACATGTATCTTAAATTTTGAAATTTTTATGTACATGCTCAAGTTGAATGTAATTTATGTATGTGTGTATATGCTCAAGTTCACTTATATATATCATTGATCAATTCAATATTGATGATATCATTAACCACCCCATCCACCTCCCCCTCCACCTCCACCTCCCCCTCCACCCCCTCCACCTCATAACATCCCACCTTAACCACCTCCAAGATTCGACAAGTCTCGATTACGATCATGGATCATTGACAATGTTGCATCCATTCAAAATCGAATCAATGCTATGCAAAACGAAGCATTGATTCCACCAAACATGGGGCATTTTTCATTTGTGATGCAAAAAATAATTGATGCCATTAGGTCTATTGATTTAGACTTAGATAGGCATTGACGATGGCAGGAGAATATGAGAATTTTATTCAAATGGTCTCTCATATAAACAAATTTTGGACCTGAAAATAACCAAAGCCCACCTTGCACCTTTTTTTGTCAACCCTTCTAGTCACCAACCCATTCCTACAAATAAATCTAGAATATCGATGAGGTGGTGAATACATCCACAAATGGCTGCACATTTTTGGGAGCTATAGTGTATGGTATTTGACCATCCACCACATGCTAATTTGGAGGTCCCTTTGTATTTTTTGAGGAAATTATATGCAGAGTTTGTTTTGGGGTAAAATCTTAATTATCTTAATTTTAAATCATTCAGGGTGTTGATGGTGGCGGCATGCCACAATAGAGGTTAGGGGAATGGGTTGATCCCCAATGCTTCATTCATACCCAACCTCTTGTTTCTCCTCTTGCTCTTGCCATTCCTGCACCTATGTATTATCATGTGGTTATATCTGCATTAGGATATTTGAGTACACTCATAGGAAATCTTGATGAGCATACTTTTTTGATGTCAGTTGGGGAGCTTAGATATCATGATGAAGCAAATAATTCTATGGAGCTGGTCCTAGTACCACTGCACAAGTGTCGACACCCCATGTATGTACTAGTTTCCATTAGTTATGCTATTGAATTGATCAGGCTACACCCAGTTTAGGCAGACATGGAGATTTCAGTGGATCATCTGGTCACATCAGTTAATTCATAGAATGATTACTAAAAAGCATCACCCTACAAACAGTGTGACACAGGTATAAATATGCATGTGCATGGTGAATTTATAAGAATTTTAATGAACATATATATAAAAAAAAAATTGCAATGTTTTAACAATCAAAATGTTTGGTGTAAATGAGATTGACCATAGGGGAATCATTTGCTCCTCGAGTACTTATTTTGACAGAAGTGCAAGTCAACAACCCTTATGGGGTATTTTTATTTCAATTTTTTAAATAATATATCAAATAATTTTTTAACTTGACTTTTTAATTTGTAATTCAATCATGAACATATGTTTTAAATATTTATGTTGGTTTAGGGGAGTCAATCAACTTCCACATTGGTTCCACCTAAGGGGTTTTCAAGAGTTCATCCATTGTCGAGCATCTCGCATCAAGTGTAAGTACATTTATATTTTAAATTTTATGATACTTACAATTATGAATTTTGAATTCACTATATATCAAATGTGCATGTACAATTAAATATTATAAGTGTTATTTCTATATGTATGTAGTTTTACATAACAATGAGAATGGAGATCAGACATACATTTGATGTGGCACAACTTGGGAGGCATCTGAATTTCAATCTGGGTCTCTTTAGCACATGAGAACCTACAAAACCCATATCTTCGATTTTCCAAAAACAAAATTCTACACAATATGTGCACACTTGAATAAATATTTTAACCTAATTCAAGTATATGTGCTTTTAAATTTGACCTTGTAAGAATTTGTTAGTTCCACTTTCTACCTTGATGAGGTCACACCACCTCAACTAGGACATGCAAAGCAACCAGATATCATGGTAATTTAATTTTTTTATTATATTTAAATTCAATTACAAATCATACATTGTGAATAACTTAAATTAAATTTAAAATTGAATATATATATATATGCTCATACATGTTAAATTATTGTTATTTTATAGCATGAGACACATCTTGTTGTTGAGCATGCAGAGACAGGTCTTGGAACAGAGGGTGCACAACCTCTTATGGTACAATTTAAATACGATAAATTATAAATTAAATTAAATTAAATCATTTTTAATCATAGAATTACATCTAATTTCAAATTTCTTTCTCTTGTATGTAGATTGATTCAGAGCATGTAGAGATAGGTCTAGGTGCACCAACACATGTAGAGATAGGTCCAGTTGCACCAGATCATGCAAAGAAGCCTCACATGGTAATTTAATTTTATGATGAATTATAAATTAAATTGTATTTAAATCATTTTTAATCATCTTACATCTAATTTCATCTTTCTTTCTCTTGTATAGAGTGGTTTAGGTCATTTCGATAGTCTGATGGTTTGAAGAGGTCTCTTGATTATAAAGACGATATGAATTAGATGATTTCATGGGTTTTATTTTGATTATTTCATGGACTACATATATTGTTTCTCATGGACTTAATATATTTTTTCATGGAAGTTATTTCATGGCCTATATTTTGATGGACTTAATATATTGTAAATCATGGACTTTATAATTGTTAAATAGTAATTTACACATGTGAATTTATGCATTTTATGTGAAATTTTAATATTTAATTGATAGGACATATTTGTACTTTATAAAAGATCCATAGTCAAGACATTGATAGGAAATTAATGTGAAATTAAATACAAATATGAAATTAATTAATAGGACATTTCAATATTTGTACTTTACAAATTTAGTGATTCATAGTCAAGGCATTAACTTATCAAAGAAGTCTAAATGATAAAATTAAGTATAATTAAGGGGATGAAATTCTTCAAAGTACATGTCTCATTGAACCACAAATTTTAGGGGAAATGGGGGGTTCTCTTGCACTTCTAGGGTTTTTCACCTAAAAGGAGAGAGGTCTTTCTACCCCAAAAATTGGAGTTCATTCAAGATTTATATAAATGGGATTGAAATGTGTTTAAATAGGGTGTTATAAATTGTAATGTCATAGAATTGCGCCTAGGGGAAATTCCACATTTTTGCATCTTGCCTAGCATTTATGACACCTTAGGAGCATTAATGACAAAATCCCATGAGATGAAATTTTGCAATTCTAACTCCATGCAGAAACATGGTGAAATGGTAGAAGCCTGATAGGGCATTTCCCAAAAATAAAGGCCTTGGATGCCTGCACGGCGCACGAATGTCTACATGGCACACTAGCATCCTAGCGGTTTTCTAAGTCAGAAACGATGAATATAGAACCCTGACGCTTGCAAGACACATCCTGATGGTTAGGCTTTGAGTAAAACGACTCTAGTTCACCCTTGCATGCATTAAAAACCTCTCTTTGACCCTCATTTTTGGGTTGGAAGCCTTCAATTCAAACATTTTCACCACTTGCTCCACTCTTGGGTAAGCTCTATCCTTGAATAATAGCACTTTTACTAGAAAAGCCATGCTGGAATGAGGTCCCTCCAGCAGCTACCAACTCTCTAGTAGCTACCAGCTCTCAAGAAATCACACCACAGTGCGCCTGTGTGCTCCAAAAGAGGGTCTTGGTCCATGGGTAACTCTCTCTCTCCTTATCACTCTTCCTTACTAGTTCATTCACTACTTTGTGGTGCGAGTTCTACTCTGAAATGGGTTTTTTTTTCACCACACACTTTGTTTACATCCTTTACACTCTTTTCCAAACTTGGATGTCCATGGAGGTGGGAACACCAATATAGGGGTCTAACTAAGGCAAGCCCCTATACAACCCCAAAATTTTCCCCTTGATCTTTTGTGTGTAGGTTACAAAGGGAAACTTGGAATAAAGGTTCGAATGCATGAAGGTAATCTTGTTTCAATTTCTCTTGCATTTTCTTTTAGTTCTTTACTTTATACTAATTGCTCAATCCTCACATCTCTTGATCTGAGTCAAGGAGTAAGATTCAATTTCATCTATCTGATCTCCTAAGTCCTTTGTAGCTTAGGACGCTAGCGTGTCTTGTAGATCACAGCGTGCCACACTGGCATCCTAGAATTGCACTGACGTCTTCTGGCCAAGAGCTCCTCATCTGGATATTGAAACTTAGAAGCCTTGCTCTCTTGGATCCTAAACCTACTTTCTCACTTCTCTTCACAATTTGATTGATCTATTCAGTTTGAGGTGTATAAGGGCAGTTTGTTCCCTAGTGATCTCTTGAGAAGAAAGAGACCCGTGTGCAGTGAATCCCTCTTGTATCACATTTTGGTGAACCCGACGTGAACGTCAGATCCATTTTCAGAATGTTGTCTAGTTATAATGAGTATTTTTCAGAATGAGATTTCAATATGCTGGAAGATGCTCTAGATGATTTCTTAGAAGCACTCTCCCCTATCTGTAAATCTCCAAAACAAACTCCTTCCTTGCTAGTTGAAGAGTTAGTAAATGTGGTAGTAGTTTCTATGGCTTCTCCAAGCCCTAAGAAGCATGTATTTTATGTGACCCCAGCTGAGCCATTCGCTAGAAAGGACTATTTCGTCTATGGGATTCTAGGTCATAGCAATCCATCGAAATTGTATTCGATATTTGCGAAAGCTACCGACTCTACTTCTTATAATTTTTTCGGACATATGTACCCTACAAGGAGAAACAAAAAAAGATTAGAAAAACAAGATGATATTCCTACATTATAACCAGACCGAACTCCTACTTCTTTATCCCTATCTCAACCTGACCTTCCTCCGGCTCCTAAGCATATGATCAAAGCACCTGGTGATTATGATCTTGTCAAGAAACTTCGTGTTACTCCAGCTAAGATCTCACTTTGGTATTTTATTCAAACCACTCTGGTTTATCAAGAGATGCTATAGGAATCCTTACAGAAGATTCTCTTGCCTTCCTCTCCTAGGCCCATAGATGTTGATGCGTTGATGGAACATATTCAAGTGGATTTTCTGAATATTTCATTCCACTCGCAAGAACTCCCACCTCTGGATGTGCAAAAACAAGAAGAACCTTTGATGATTATAGTAAATTTTAACTATATCAGTATTAGATGTACCCTCGTTGACACTGGCTCAACTCTCAATGTCTATGGTATAGATCTACTACCAAAAAATATAGTTGATTCATCTTCTTTAGTAGCTTCATCCTTGTATATTCATGGGTTCAATAACGATGGTAGTCAAGCTCTAGGTACGATAATTTTACTTTTGGAGTTGGGCCCCGTTACCTTGCCTACACTATTTTATGTAATGCCCAACCTGTTACCATACAATATTCTCTTAGGAAGAACTTGGAATCACAATATGGGTGCAGTGATTTCTACCCTACATCATTCATTAAAGTTTGTCGCTAACAATTAGATGGTTACGCTTAAGGCAGATCCAAAGACTATGCACCTTTTCTTACTAGTTTTCATTGGTTGTAACTCAGACACATCCACCATCAAGAATTATATTCCTTCCTTTCCTATTGATTCTATGGCATGTTCCTCATTGATACCCTCTATGGAATTTTTCCCTCAAATGAGTATCAACTAAGAAAAATCGCCTAAAGCGGAAGATTATAAATCTCCCCCATCCTCTCCTTCATCCCCTAAATTGAATCCTCTCTTAGGTGATGATTGGGGTTCCTTGAACTTCTCTGAGTTCTTCATAGAAGAGTATAAATCGAACCCCTCTGATATAGAATTCCTAGATCCTGCTAACATTAGAATGAGTAATACCCCTATTGAGGAAGAGAAGTGTGATCCTATCCAGGAGAGTGCTCCTCCCCAAGAGAGTGACCCCACTCCCATGAAGGAGGTTAATGTTCGCAAACCAAGTAAGGGAAGTGGGACCACTCCCGTAGAAACTTTTGACATCCATTGGTGGAATGATACACTCTATGTAGAGCCACCCCCTCTCAAAAATCTACAAGCTCGCTATGGATTTGGTTACAAACTTGCTTCTCAATATGGCTATGGCCAGAAAGGCCTAGGATGTATTGATTAAGGAATATAGGTCCCTATCTAGTTTAAGAAATGACAATGTTATTTGGGTTTGGGATGCCTTGTTGAACAGTCTGAACAAAAACCCAGGTGGACTGTTAATATGATTTCGGTTGAATCGTTATACTTGGTCCATCCTGAGTTAATAGAGGAAAGGGGACAAGCCGAGAAGGTTCCTATAGATGTATTATCTTTGGATGAAGCCTTAAGGTATTTTCTCTGTGCTTACTCTATGTTACCTCCTTACCATCACAAGAAACGATTCTCGTATCGCTTACATAAACAAGCATACTTTGGAGAATCGGTTTTGAGCATTGATGAGGAAGATCCTCTATCTAATGTCAGCGATGATGTTTCGATATCTCATCCTAAGGACCATAGCTCTCTCCTTAAAGGAGATATTTTTGAAGTCCCCATGGATGCTAAATCTTTGGAGAAGGTGATAAAATTTGGCAAGTGCCTCTCTTCCAGGGAGGCAGGTGAGCATTTTTCTCTCTTACGTGCTTACCCTGATATCTTCACTTGGATGTATGAGGATATGCCCGGTGTTGATGAACCCATAGCAGTCCATAATATCGCTCTATATTTCGATGCCAAGCCCGTTAAGAAGAAAATTTGAAAGATCGACCCTAAGGTAGCTTTGATGGTCAAGACTCAGATACAGAAGTTGTTTAAAGCAGGCTTTATCCATCCTATTGATTACTCTCCTTGGATTTCGAATATAGTCGTTGTTAGCAAACCCAATGGTTGTATTTGCATATGCATTGACTTTTGAGACCTTAACAAGGCTTCCCTTAAGGATGATTTTCCATTGCCTAATATAGATATGATTGTAGATTCGACTACAGGCCATGCATTATTCTTTTATGGATGGCTTCTCAGGTTATAATCAGATCCATAGTAACCCGAACGATTAGTATAAGATAGCATTTACTATCCCTTGGGGAAATTTATACTACGTGGTCATGCCATTTGTCTTGAAGAATGTAGGAGCAACTTACCAATGAGAAATGACCTTGATATTTCATGATTTCATTCATAAAATATTAGAAGATTATGTTGATGACATCTTGGAAAAATTTGTAAATCGTCAAGACCATGTGAAGAACCTTCATCTCATTTTTGAAAGGCTTCAATTTTACAAAATGACAGTCAATCCCCATAAGTGTGTCTTCAGCGTAGACATGGGCAAGCTTCATGTGTTTATAGTGTCTTATCATGACATCAAAGTTGACATGAATAATATCAATGCTATTGTTAGCATGCCTCCATCAAGGAACATCACCGAATTGCAAAGTTTACAAGGGAAGATTCGAGAAATTCATAGATTTATATCTCAGTTGGTTGATCGCACCGTTCATTTCACTCGGTTACTTAAAAAGGATATCCACTTCATATGGGATGAAGAATGTTAGAGAGATTTTGAATCCATCAAAATCTATTTGTCCAATCCTCCTGTATTGATTTCGGCTATGCAAGATAAACCCTTCCTGCTTTACCTTGCCATGTCACGGTATGCTTTAGCAGCCGTGCTGGCTTAGTATGATGACATAGGAAGGGAGAGAGCAATCTACTACATTAGCTACATCCTCATCAATTATGAAACTTGTTATTCATCCATGGAGAAGTAGTGCCTTGCTCTAGTATTCGCTACAAATAAGTTGAGGCACTATCTCCTCCATGCTGAAACCCATGTCATAGTAAAAACAAATCTTCTGAAACATTTTTTCTCTAGCACTAACCTTGTGGGAAGGTTAGAAAAGTGGGTTATGTTGCTTTCTGAGTTTTATATAACGTTTACCACTCAAAAATCGATAAAAGGACAAGTGGTTTCTAATTAATTGGTAGATGCTCCCTCACCTCATTCCTTCCCTAAGTTGGACCTATTCCCTGATGAGAAAATCTCCACAATCAACTATGACCTCAAATGGAATATGTACTTTGATGGATTGAGGTGTCAGATCGGTTCTAGAGTGGGTGTGGTCCTGATATCCCCTGAAGGCAAACCACTCCCCCTATCCTTTCGACTAGATTTTCCTTGCACTAATAATATTGCCGAGTACGAAGCTCTTATTGTTGGATTACGTGTCGTGATTGCGATAAATATTAAACACCTTTATATACTAGGTGACTCTGAACTTATCATGAATCAAACCATGGGAACATATCAAGCTAAGCAAATCAAGTTCTCACACTATCGAGACCTCACTTTTTCTTTGCTCAATAGATTTTCCTCTTTCACAATAAACAATATACCTAGGAGAGAAAATAGACATGTGGATGCCAAGGCAAGTGTTGCTTCCTTGGTACCTTCTAAAGAGGATACAAAGGAATATCACTTCGTGGTTCAGGTTGTGCGAACCCCAGTGGTTCCCGATCAACCTAAGCATGAGTCTCTAGTTTTTTTCTAGGGATACTCAGGAGAGTGGTTCTCTAATATCTACAACTACTTAAAGACTAGAAATTTTCCCGGTGGCACAATGAAAAGTGATCGTACTCATATATGAAATATTTCAGCATGTTACATCATCTTGTCAAATTTTCTTTATAGAAAAGGCTATAACTACTTGTTGTTAAGATGCCTCATTCAAGAAAAAATA
>CM021105.1:462545753-462659643 GCA_007115665.2 Sequoiadendron giganteum | reverse complement strand
AATATAACATTGTGTATACTTGGATCCCTTGTCTACCATGTGGGATTAGGGTGCGGATTAGCACTGGGGCCTATGCCATTAGTATCAGTAGCCACCCTAAGCAATGCTAGCGCTGCTACTATCGGGCTAGTGGAGACTAGTGGCATTGAGGAAACAGGTGTAGCTGGGGGTGAGCTGATCTCCTTCACTGTCGTGGCCTCATAGGTGCTGCCTCCTCCTCCTCCTCTACATCACTCTATTGGTGGCCTCTCCTCCTACCCTATGGAGGCTAGTGGGGCTCATTCTTCTATAGGCCAGGGTCCCCTCTCAGAGTACCCTCGCTAAAAAATGGATCAGGACGATGCCTCTCCCACCACCGTGTAAAATCTATTGCCACCTTGACATTATCTACCACTACCATGTCCGATAGATCATGATCAGGCTCATCATCATATGAAAATATGATGTATGTACTAGAGGGATGAGGGTGATCACCCACCATCACTGCACTGTGGTGTGCTCTAGTGTATGTGGTCACATCAGGTGGTATGGTTTGTGCATAGCCATGCTACCGCATGAACCGACTTCAGTAATAGGGGACAATAATATACTCACGATGACCCACTAGAAAACAGTCCCGCTATAGGTTCCTAAGGAACTTGCTATGATCGACCCACCTAGAATAGCAGTGGGGTCTCCAAAAAACCTCTCCTGTTGTGACAATATCAAACTATAGCCTCCAACACTATAAATCTTTGAAGCATCACTAGCCTATCATGTCATACCAATGGGCCATCGGGACAACATACGACCGTCGCTGGGGAAAACCGACCAATCGGGTGCACATGATGTGGGTGAATTCCCACACCTTCAAAAGTGTACATGTAGTAGGACTATGGTACTCATAATGCATGTACCATCTAAACTCCTAGTAGAGGTACGCCAGCATGCTACACCCCCACACAAAAACAATCCTACTCTCAACCATCTCTCTGATAATTAGGACGAGGCCCCCATGTAGATGTGAGCCTCGCCCATCTATGGTAATCCAAAAGGACATTGTCACTACCATCACCCAGCAAAGCAGCAATGTTGTATTCCTCACCTGATCATACCAATGGGTCTAGATATGACCAGTGTCATAGTCACCATCCATTCGCCGTATACAGTACTGAACACCCTCGTTGCCCTCTTGTGCCGATCGGGTGTCGTCTAGAACCACCTGTCATCTGCGGATGGGGAGCTCGAGGATCTGATAGATGTCCTCAAGGGTGATGGCCATATCTCTACATGGCATATGGAAAGATGACGTGGTAGCATCCCACCAATCCATCAAAATGGTGAGCATCCCATCATGGTATCACATCTCTGGCATAGTGAATATGTGCTAGAGACTGACTCGCTCCTAGTGTGTAACCTCATCTACTAATAGGTGATCCCTCTACTCATGGATGAGGCAAAACAATCATCCTGTGGGATGCTCCTGGATCTCCAGAGAATCCTACAAAAGGTACAAAAAATTCTAAGTCAGAAACATGATCATGCTAAGAAAACAAGAAAAAGGTCATATGTGCACCGTGCAGACGTCTGTACGAAGCACCTACATCTCAGACCTCCATGGTCACCCTAGAGGATGCCAGTGCATCCCTAGGATGACATCATGGATCTGGGACCCCAATGCTTGTCCCGAATGACACGTAGAAAAGGGACATAGGTGCACATTTTGGACGCCTACACACCTCGAAGCATAAAAAATCTTTAAAAATGGGCTAAAACGGATGAAGCTCGAGACTAAGAAGCCTACTTGGTAAACCTCACAACCCGTGATGATGTCATCACATAGCTTCTCTAGCCTCAACACCTCATACCCCCTCCTGCTTGACATTTTTTTGAATTTTCTCTCACAAAATTAACCAATCTGCTCGTCGTGAATAGTGAAAATGAGCCTTCTAGGGGCCCACCTAGATATATATAGGCCCCTCGGGGCCCATTTTTCCTAGAGCTCATGGCCCCCCGGTTTCTCCTAACTTTACCCCACCATATTAGGGACAAACTCAGGAGGGGGCATATAGTCACCTCTTGATCATATTTTTCCTCCCAATCGACACCTTTTTCTTGATCCTTATTCTCTTTGTGGTAGTTTCCTCCAATTTTTTGAAACTAACTCAAAATTTTAGTTTTGCTTGATAGAGTTTTGCACATTCTTTTATGACCATGGTGTTGCTGATTATTGAGCTCAAAAACCAAGGGCATCCTCATTACCATTTGGTTTGACCTTGGTGGCCTCTATGGTCCTTCTTTTTGGCATGCATTTTTGTAAAAGTCAGAATTCAAGTGAAATGTTTCTTCTCTACTTTAGTGAGGCTTATTTTTTTCCAAATTCGAGCCCACTAAAGTGTGGGAAAAATGTAATGTCATAAAATTGCACCTAGGGAAAATTCCACATTTTTGCATCTTACCTAGCATTTATGACACCTTAGGAGCATTAATGACAAAATCCCATGAGACAAAATTTCATGATTCTAACTCCATGTAGACACATGGAAAAATGACAGAAGCTTGGTAGGGTTTTTCTCGAAAACATAGGCCTTGGACGCCTTTGTAGTGCATGAATGTCTATGTGGCATGTTAGCACCCTAGTAGTTTTATGAGTCAAAAATGATGAATCTAGAACCCTAACCCTTGTGACATGCGTCCTGACGGTTAGGATTCAAGTAAAATGGCTCTAGGTCACCCTTGCATGCATTAAAAACCTCTCTTTGGCCCTCATTTTGGGGTTGGAAGTATCCAATTCAAACATTTTCACCACTTTCTCCTCTTGGGTAAGCTCTATCCTTGAATAGAAACACTTTTATTGGTGAAGCCATGTTGGACTGAGGTCCCTCCAGTAGCTACCAACTCTCCAGCAACTACCATCTCTCAAGCAAGCACACCATGGTGCGCTCGTGTGCTTCAGAAGAGGGTCTTGACCCGTGGGTAACTCTCTCTCCTTACCACTCTTCCTTACTAGTTCATTCACTACTTTGTGGTGTGGGCTCTACTCGAAAGTGGGTTTTTTTTTTCACCACACACTTTGTTTACATCCTTTACACTCTTTTCCGAAATTCATTGTCCATGGAGGTGGGAACACCAATACAGGGGTCTGACTGAGGTAGGCCCCTATACAGCCCCAACCTTTTCCCCTTGATCTTTTGTGTGTAGGTTATGAAGGGAAACTTGGAATAAAGGTTCAAACGCATGAAGGTAATCTTGTTTCATGTTCTCTTGCATTATCCTTTAGTTATTTACTTTCTACTGATTGTTCGGTGCTCACATCTCTTGATCTGAGTCAAGGAGTAAGATTCAATTTCATGTGTATGAGCTCGTGAGTCCTTTGTGGCTTAGGAAACTAGCAGATCTTTTGGATGACAACGCACCATGCTAGCGTCCTAGGACTGCATTGACGTATTTTGGCTAAGAGCTCCTCAGCCAGATATTGAAACTTAGAAGCCTTTCTCTCTTGGATCCTAAACCTACTTTCTCACTTCTCTTCACAATTTCATCAATCCATTCAGTTTGAGGTGTATAAGGGTAGTTCGTTCCTTGGTGATCTCTTGAGAATAAAGATACCCATGTGCAACAAATCCCTCTTCTATCACATAAATGCAAAGAACTGATAAAAGAGATTAACTATTAATGTAAAACCTAGAAAATGAACTTTGTTTGAAAACACATTTTGATATGCAAAATGAACTAAAAATGCAAGCAAACTATAACATAAATGAATGAAACTAGAAGGATTCGCCTAGAGATGTGTTGAATACTAGATTGAAATCTAGAAATGTTGTCAATCCTAAAAATTTGGTCTACCGGGACTAATTCACCATTCTGGGTGACCTAGTCACAGATTTGGAAAATTGTACCAAAGCTCATTTCAACCAAATGGGTACTCGAATCTACAAAAAATATTTGAAAATCATGCATAGTGGGAATATTTCACCACAAATGGGGGAAGTGTCCACTTTGTCTTTTCTACAAATTTGAAAGGGGAATTTGTAGCTTTCGACCTGCACCTCAACTCCTAATAAGTTTTTAGATTTGAAACTGTAGAATTCAACCTGTAGGTGCTATCCAATCTTCTCTTAGGGTTTTGACAACATTTCACACCTTTCTCTTTGATAAATCTACGAACAAAACCTACAATTCACACAAAGAGAGAAATAAATGTTGGATGTTAGGGCATGGGGGTTTTCCTTGGTCAAACCCATTTTAGGTAATTAAACCAAAATGAAGAAATAATGTGATGAAGCAAGAAACAATGGAATCAAAACCTTACCTTGATAGTATATCTTGAGTTGCTTTAATGATTGTTGAAGAATCTACCCTTGAGTACTTCATAAATAAGCTTGAATTCCCTAACTTGCTTGAGAAGAATGATGAATGATGGATGAAGAATGACTGAATGAATCCTGAATTAGGGTTTAGATGCTTGTTTGTATAGGAAATCCACCTAAAATTATCATTAATTTGATCCCCAAGGCCGACATGGAGGAACATTTGACTTAAACCTTAATTTCTCCCGCTCAAACCTCGAAAATGGCCCAAATGGGACAAAGTCGACAAGTTGGGTGACTTAGTCCCACCTGGATGGGACTAATTCACCTAGATGGATGACTTGGTCCCATAGGGGCCTTTTTTCTAGCTGGGATATGAGGGAATGCATAAATTAGGTTTATATGTTGATTTAATCAGGTATTTGATCAAAATAAGCCTCGGGATGTACAATATGGGGTCATAGGGGCATATTAATGATGATGAAAAGCGTAATTAGGGTTGGGATGTCTAAAATAGGACCAAATTAGGCACAAAATTATCTCTTTCTTCAAGAGTATACAATTTTTGGCGACATTTATCCCCCACTTTAGTGAGAGGATGAACTTGCTTCAAACTCACACTAAAGTAGTCATTCAAGAGGAAGGTCCAATCGTTCCAATGTGGATGACAAAGGATGGAAAAGATCAAAGGAGGTGGTCAATCCTCCAAGATCAAAGATCCTAAGTTAAACTAACATAAGCACAAAAGGACACACATAAGGTGTATAATATGAAAAAAAACAAGATACACGATCATGCAATGTCAAGAACTAATAGAAATAAGAGATGAGGTGGATCAAAGATGTGCTCACTCTGGGGCCACAAAACATCAGGTCATTTGTAGGGTGAGAAGGCCCAAAAAGGTGAAAAACATACACTCATGGCTGGTATGTACTCACACACACGCAGGTGGCTATGGGGAAAGTCATGCCACTAGTTGGGCTTCCTTCTCGAACCATACCAAAGTTATACCTCCTACTAACTTTAATAAGGTGCAACAAAATAAAAATGATTTGGTTTTCGAGCTTCATGAGACAAGAGAAACTTCATATGCTAGGAGCTCATGAACAAACATGATGGCTCCATAGGCATGCAAGTTGTGTTATACAAGGTGGCCATATAATTAAAATTGTAAATGTAAAGAATGTTTAAAGGGATTTTTTTTAGTTCATGCAAGGTCTCATCTTAAGGAACATCATTCTTAATGTTTCCAAGAGAGGATATGCGCAAATGGTCTCATCTTGTTTCTAAGAGAGGAAAAGTGCAATGTATCATCTTGAGAAAAATTGCACCTAATGTTTCCAAGAGAGGGAATCACAAGAAAAATAAAATCGCACAATGGAATGTTGGTGTTGATGTATGCCCCCACTTTACAGTGGTTGCTAACACCATTACTATGAGCAATTTCTTTAAAGTAGGAGAAGACATGAGAGATTATTTAGAAATCCGTATGCCAATTCCATATGTTGTTGATAAGCTACATCATAAAAAATGGAGTATGTCACATGTGAGCCAACTTAAGGCATGTCGTCCACATCTCAAGCTTGCTTGTATATATTCATGAAAGGTTAACGACTAGAAAAAAAAGAGGCAATGATAGGTGACATATGAGTAAAAGGATATGTAACCCCTTTCCCCCACTTAGTGTAGGACAAGTGTAAGCCAGATAGGATGAAAATAAGTACCAGTTAGAGGAATTAGGTGCTTCAATACAAGGAAGAGCACCACACTCTTGAAGATGTTGAAATTTTTTGTTCAAAGCCTTAAATTCATTAGTAGAGTGACCATGAACTCTGTGATATGCACAAAATGAATTTTTGTAGTAAAATTTATTTCATTTTTTTGGAGGGAGAGATATCAAGTGATCCTGAAGGAGTCTTGATAAGATACTCTCTTGATTAATAGTAGAAGATGTTCATTTATTTGTGCAATATGTCATGCATACATTAAATGAGGATGGAGATAAGGGAGATACCCCTAGATCTTTGTTAAAAGAGTATGATATGCTAGTTTGCATCATGTGTTCATTGCATCCATGTGAAGGAGGGATATTGTATCCACTACCATAGCAATCTTCCAAATCAGATGAAGGGAATATATGTTTCTGAGAAGGACTAGTTTCTTCATAAGAACAAAAATCCTTTTTAAAGTGATGTTTTATTCCTTTAGCATGGATGGGAGTTAGATAGCCCCCATCACTATCATAGGTGAATTTTGTTGATGTAGAACCAAGTTGAGCATATAAAAAATATGGCTATTTTGGTTTAAGTTGTGATATTTGGGTATGTGCAGGATCATGATGGGCCAAAAAGTGGCAATATGATGGGTATGTGGTTGATGACTTTTTTTTTACCGAAAATTGATGAAGCGAAAAGGGTTTTTAAAAGAGATTCTTAGATTTCCACCAATATAAATTATGCTTTACTTTGAATTTAATAAATAATTATTATTCATTTTCTATTGAATTACGACTAAAGTCCTTATTTTTAGGCTGATTGAAAAACATCTATAGCTTTCAAACGGTATCATATTTTTTGAATCCAAAACATGTGTCACATTCTATGCTTTGAATACTGTAAGATTAAAAAATTAAAAAATGAATTTCATGAAGTTTTGACCAAGTTAAGGTGGTCAGACATACGAGTCTTTATATTTTTGAAAATTTTTCATAAAAAAAATTACAATTAATTATTTACTTGGAAAAAATTATAAAAAAAATATGCATCACATCGGGACATGAGTCCTCTACTTATATCTAAAATCTTATAAGAAAATATTATCATTTTAATGTGGTTAGGGTGGTTAGACAGACACCTACCTCTTATTTTTTCTCTGAAATTCAAGTACTACTGTATTGAAATTTAAAATTTTCACCAAATAGATTTTATTTTTTTGTAAATAAACCTTGTAATTTAGAAACTACATTAAATTTTCTACAAATTCTATTTTTACATATTTTTGAAATAATATAGATAACTTATTCAAATTTTTATGTCGAGTTGCCTAATTCTGATTTTTCTGAATTTTTTGCCACTTAAGGGCCTGTTTTTTCCATGATGATCCTGCACATACCCATTTCGCACTCTCCCCTAGAGGAAGATGTGAAACCCCAATCGCTACTAGAGCTTGTGTCTGAAAATGAATCAATTGTATATGACTCTTTGGACCATGAGGGTGATATTGTGGAAATTTTATTGAAAGGTGTAGAATCTAACGACCCCCAATTATCACAAAAGAGTTTTGTTGTAGGTGAAGGGTTGGCATCAACTTATATAGGTTCAAGTTTTGATCTAGGAATGAAAGGAATATGGGAGTTGGAAATGTTGTGATTATTTTATTCATAGCTTCATTCATATACATCAACCATGTATATCTTGTTATTGTACTCAAATTTCATTGTACAGTAAGGGTAGATGGGACCCCTTTCATAGCATGAATCCATGGTCTCCCTAGGAGAAGATTGTATGGATAGAGGTAGGCAACATGACAGGTCTGACCTCAATAGGTAATGTGATCATCCATAGTGGTTGTCTATGAACATTTTCAAAGCCACAAATATGAACATCATAAATTTGAATGAAATTTTTGTCCATGCTAAGTTTATTTATGAGGTCAATGCTACAAACATTGATCTCTACTCCATTGTCAATGAGAGTGTGTCTAATTAAGGTTTTTTTAATGATCACCTTTATCATCAAGGGATCATTCTTATTTTGAATCTTAGGTGAGTGGAATTCATGTTTAGAGAATGTGATTTTTGATTGGGTGACTTGTATGGGACGAGAGGAGGATGTTACATTATTTTATTTTATGTAAGATTGGATCTCCTCCTACTTTATTTGCAATATTTCTTAAAATAGAAACTTGTATATAGGTGATAGTTGAATTAGTTTTCATACAGATATATTAGCAGGAGTCTTTTTAAGGTCATCAACACTAGGGACTCTAGGTTGATAAAAGGGTAATGGTGTGGGAGTGATGTGTGATCTCCTATATGTTTGAGTCACTAAGTTAAAACTTAGCGGCTGAAAAACATTGTTATGATTAGATTGTATCATGGATTTCAAGAAATCTCTTAGTGTTTTGTGTGATTCACTAGTGGGAAGTGACTTAGGAATCTCACTAATTAAAGGAGATCCCACTTGTGTTGCCATAACCTCAAGAATCTTGTCTTTATTTGCATGATTTTTTAGTGAAGGGGATTTTGATGTCATTTGATTAGCTTCAACTAGTGAAATTTTAGTGTTTGAAGGATATGTGGAAAGGTTCACACATTCTTGCACCATGATATTCTACCTAGGAGGAGAGTTTTTAGGAGAACTACAAATCAAATATTCTAGACATTTAAAGGTAGGTTCTTCTAAAATGACTTCATTTCCAATAGGGGAATAACCAATGGTTGAATTTTCTTGCTCAATAAGGGTTTTCCTAGGAGAAGGGGGGCAACTAAGATACTCATGACCTTCATCAATTATGTTTTCTAACAACAAAGTATCTTCTTCATGACTATGAGAGATACTAGGAGAAGGAGAAATGTTAGTGTCATGATTACCTATGTTTGTGAGGATTTGGTCATTAATGTATTATCCACTAAGAGAGGTAAGAGGAGAGAAACAACTAGGATTCTCAAAACTCTCATTGTTTGGTTCTTCTACAAAAATATCTTCATCACTAAGAGGAGTGATATTAGGAGAAGAACAAATATGATCGTTAGGAATGTACAAGGTTGTATCCTCTTTCACTAAAACACTCTCATAAGGAGAGGATAGGAAATGTTTCTTAGCATGTCTAGATATGTAAGATACTAACACTTTTTGAACAAAAATGAAAAGCATATGCAACCATTTCATGCAATGTTTTAGCAATATAAACAATGTATATCCAAAGAAACAAAACATTTTTATCCAATATATGCAAAGATTTAAGAATGTACACAATGTATATAATAAAATGAAAAGAAATTTTATCAAACTTATGAAAAGTTTTATGAATATAAAAATTGTATATGTAAAAGTGAAAAGTACTTTTATCCATGTTATGCAAAATTTTAGAAACATGAGAATTTTCAGATCTAATGATGCTTTAGATTGAAACAATTTGAAAAATGACTACCCTAATTTGATGTTTTTGAGCTAGATGCATAAAAAAAATCCTAAAACTTTTCTAGACTTATTGTATATGGTACTAGGAGGTTGAGAAAGCACATAAATGAGGTTTTTAATGCTATAATAGATAGTGAAAAATCTAGACTAGGACTAAGTCACCCAAAATGGGGAATTAGTCCCAATAGGGTTTTTTTTTAGATTTTTGTGAGTTTTTTGGTTGGTTTTGATGGTTTTCAGGCTGTATGATGTAGACCTAAGATACAAATATAAAATTTTAGAATTTTTCAAAGAAAATATATGCAATAATGCAAGCTAAATGAGCTTTTCACTAATCAAAGTTTTGAAATCCTAGAATGTAAATTAAACAATGGAAAGTGCAATGCAATGTTAATGCAAAATAAATCTAGTATGATGATGGAATCCAAATTATACAAGAAGGTATTTAAAAAGTGGGTTCACCAAAATGAACCACAAATTTTGGGGGGAAAATGGGGGTTCTCTTACACTTCTAGGGTTTTCACCTAGAAGGAGATAATTCTTTCACACCCAAAATCTAGGGGGTTCATTCAAGATTAATTCTAATAGTATTGAAATGTGTCTAAATAGGGTGTTATAAATACAAAGAACTAATAAAAGAGATTAACTATTAATGTAAAACCTAGAAAATGTATATTTTTTGAAAACACATTATGATATGCAAAATGAACTAAAAATGCAAGTAAAATGTAACAAAAATGAGTGAAACTAGAAGGATGCAACTAGAAATGTGTTGAAGACTGGATTGAAAGCTAGAAATGTTGTTGATCCTAAAAATTTGGTCTAGTGGGACTAATTCGCCATTTTGGGCAACCTAGTCCTAGATCTGGAAAATTGTATCGGAGCCCGTTTCAACCAAATGGGTACCTAAATTTCCAGAACTCTCTGAAAATCATGCACATTGGGACTAAGTTTCCACAACTAGGGGAAGTTTCCACTTTTTTATTTTTTGCAAATTCAAAAGGGGAATCTGTAGCCTCTGACCCGTACCTCTTCTCTTAATAAGTTTTTAGATCTGAAGCTACATAATTCAACCTATAAGTTCTCTCCAAGCTTCTCTTAGGGTTTTGACAACCTTCAATGACTTTGATAAATTGTTGACAATATTTCACACCTTTCTCTTTGATAAATGTGGAAACAAGACCTGCAATTCACACAAAGAGAGAAAGAAATGTTGGATGTCAGGGCATGGGTGTTTACCTTGGTCCAACCCCTTTTAGGTAATTTAAAAAAAATGAAGAAATAATGTGATGAAGCATGAAAAAATGGAATCAAAACCTTTCCTTTATAGTAGATTTTGAGTTTTTGCAATGATTGTTGAAGAATTTTCCCTTGAGTTCTTCAAAAATAAGCTTGAATGCCCTAACTTGCTTGAAAATAATGATGAATGATGGATGAAGAATGAAGAATGATTGAATGAATCCTGAATTAGAGTTTAGAGGCTTGTTTATATAGGCAATCCACCTAAAATGCCCGTTAATTTGATCCCCAAGGATGACATGGAGGAAAATTAAACTTAAACCCTAATTTCTCCCTCTCAAACCTCAAAAATGGCCCAAATGGGACTAAGTCACCAAGTTGGGTGACTTAGTCCCACCTAGATGGGACTAATTCACCTAGATGGGTGACTTAGTCCCACCTAGATGGGACTAATTCACCTAGATGGGCGACTTGGTCCCATAGGGGCTCTTTTGCCAGTTAGGATGTCAAGGAATGCATAAATTAGGTTTATATGTTGATTTAGCCAAGTATTTGATCAAAATAAGCCTCGGGATGCATAATATGGGGTCATAGGGACCTATCAATGATGATGTAAAGGGTAATTAGGGCTAGGATGTCTAAAATAGGACCAAATTATGCACAAAATTGTCTCTTTCTTCAAGAGCATACAAATTTTGGTGACACACTCATATTTAATTGCAATTGATATAATTAACTTAGAACAATCACATTCTATACAATTTAAATAGTGTCAATGTTTATTTAATTCAAGTCTTAATAGGATATCTTAAGGGGTCCTAATAGGTTGTCTTAAGGGGTCCTAATATGTCGTCTTAAGGGGATCAAATAAGTTCTCAAAATTTGGTGAAGTTTCCCAAGGCAACCCAATTTAACAATAATATACATGCTATTTAGTGATTATATAATAAAGTTTAAAAATTCAAAGTAGGGTGACTCATCATAAAAAATGATATAATTAAGTATAAATATTTAGTGATATAAGGAAGTATTAGACTTTACGGTGACTCACCATAACATATGATATGATTAAGTATAAATATTTAGGATATATCCCAATAGGATGTCTTAAGGGGTCCTAATAGGATGTCTTAAGGGGATCAAAGAAGTTCTCAAAATTTGGTGAAGTTGCCCAAGGCAACCAAATATGACAATAATATACATGATATTTAGTGATTATACAATAAAATTTAAAGTTTCAAAGTAGGGTGACTCATCATAACAAATGATATAATTAAGTATAATTAAGTATAAATATTTACTGATATAATTAAGTATTAGACTTTATGGTGACTCATCATAACATATGATATGATTAAGTATAAATATTTAGGATATATCCTAATAGGATATCTTAAGGGGGTGAAATACTTCAAATTACATGTATCATATTTAATCGCAATTGATATAATTAATTAACTTAGAATTTAGGATGACTCATCATAATCACATTCTATACAATTTAAATAATGTCCATATTAATTTAATTTATGTCGTAATAGGATGTCTTAAGGGGATAAAAGAAGTTCTCAAATTTTGGTGAAGTTTCCCAAGAAAACCAAATTTAACAATAATATACATGATATTTAGTGATTATACAATCAAATTTAAAGTTTCAAATTAGGAAAACATGCACATTTAACAAACAAAATATACAGAATATTGATTTTGATACATAAAAGTGTAGAGTATAATTGTGTATGTACATGTATACAAATTTGTACAAAATGTGTAATTGTGTAATTATGTATCTACATGTATACAAATTTGTACAAAATGTGTAACTATGTAATTATGTATGTACATATATGTCAACTCAAAACAATGTTTACAAAATTTGGCTATTCCATCTCAAGAAAATTTGAAACTTGTACCTAGAATGTAGCAAGTCTTCATGCCACTTGATATCAAAATGATACAAGAAATATCAATGAAATCATCAAAACATTTATTTTAATTTATATAAAAATATCTATACATGTATAGCTTGTACATGTATTTAAAAGTATTCCACACATGTGTGTAGGTTGAATTTGCATCCTATCCTTTTTGTTTCAAAGTATGAGATCAATGTGATGATGGCTTAAGGATACAAAAAAGGATAATAAATAAATTTTAACTATTAATGTGCAAGCAATATCAATATATAATCAAAAAATGTGTTTAAATATAATTTAACTAATAATTACTTGTTTTTACCAAGTATTCCATGTTGTCTAGGTTGCATATGCATGTACTATACTTTTGTCTCAAAGTATATGATGAATTTGTGAGGATGGCTTAAGGATATAAAAATACAATTTAAATAAATTTCAACTAATAACACACAAGAAATATCAAAACATGTATTTAATCTATTTAAATGGATATTATAAAACTAAAACTATATTTACCTGTATTTACTTATTCCATTATACCATTCACATCCTCTCTTTTTTGCAATGCATCTATGATTGTCTCACGCTCTTCCATAGAAATTGTCCATAGATCTTTATTTGTAGGTATTCCATGATACCTTGCTAGTTTTATATTTTTTTTCACCACCAAATGTGAGTAGTGTATAATCTTCTTATGTGTTTCATAATCTTCAAATGTAGGTAGACCATGCTTCTTTATTAGGTATTTTTGTAGCCAAGTCCCAATAACCACCATTGAACCTATTGGAAAACATGATAACCACAATCAAAGAAGTTCTCAAATTTTTCTTAAGGGTATCAAAGACTTTTTATCAAAAAATTCTTAAGACAATGCCTTAAGGGGATCACCGTACCTATTGGATAATGATAGCCATCATCATCTTCTCGAGGTGCTATTAACTTATGTTTAGTCTCCACACAATGAACCAACCAATATTTCATTTTCTCTTCATTTCCCTCAGGTGCAACAATAACATACACATGTCCTGCAAACAAATTTTGATTTAATAACTTGCATGTGTCCATATAATTTGACCAATCTACATACATCCATTCATATGTATATAAATAAATAAAACTATTACAAAATAGTAATTAAGAGAAATAAAATGAAATAAATTGAATTAAATTACCTTCTTGTACAAGGTCTAAGATACGGTTATAGTCATTTGATGAAAATGCTTGATCATTGTCTTCAATTGTTGTTTCATACTGATCATGTGCTTGTGTAGGTGTCAACAATCTTTGCTTCCACTCTTCAACCCATTTTTTGTTTTCACATGCTTCCCAATCTCTTGAAATAAAAAACTAAAAACCATGCAAGCTCCATTGTCCAAATAGTCCATGTGCTTGCATTCAAAATCTTAAATGAATGTCATTTAATATATCCAATGATTGTCTCACAATCAAGTCTAGGTAGAATGTTCTCTTCTTCAACAAACCAAAATAATTGGTGAAATATAGAGTACTCGCTTGAAATAGGTGTAGATAATCTTATATTGCACTAATCCATAATCCCACGTGCATCTTTAGATTTTACTACATCCTCAAATTTCAATTTTTCTCTAGAAAGAATTATTTTAATGCATGCACTAGCTCCATCATGTTCTCCTTTACCATGTCCAACTTCAAAAAAATCCACATATGTTGGAAATTATGTTTCTTGTGAACCCTACTTAACCAATAGAGCATTTGAGCATTCTTTAACTATCACATACAATTATCTGACTATATGAGATGTTCTATCATCTGGATTCCTCTTTATCTTAAATTTGTATAAAATATATAAAATATATCGAAATAGTATTGAACAAACTTTGATGAGTGTAACCGGTTGTCACTCAAATAGAAATGATACTCCCTAAACAAAATTCTACCATCCTCTATGCTATCATCTACATGTCTACAAATAATATGAACAAACATAGCCACTTGCATTGAATTGTAATATTATGATTGGATTTCCTCTTGCAGAGCTAGAGTATAGTTTTCTACAAAATCAACCACTGATAGTATAGTACCAACTGGAAATATGTTTCTACATGCACAAAATTGGCCATCAAGCCATCAAGCATTTTGAGAGTTCTTGATATATTTTGTTACAATATTACTCATAAATTTTGATATGAATACATCTACACTAACTATTATTGTAATTAAATCACAACGTTTTATAATTTTTCCATCTTTTAAAGAATAGTCAACATTCTTAAATATTTTAACATCTACTAATTTTTGTCCAAAATCATTATCAACACTTTCATGCATACAAACTCTTAAGAATGAAATATTTCCACAACTAGTGCATTGTCCAAAAATACATGAACTTAAATAAAATAATTTCCCATTAGATATTTCACAAAAAAAACTTGATATAAAGTCCCTTATTGTTTTAGGTGGCATATTAATACCACATTCCTGCATAGTCATGTTAGTATGTAGAGTACAACATATATCTAAAAAAGTATCAAAAAAATAATGAAATTGAACATGTGTTTTACAACAACAATATATCCGTTGCTTATTAATTTTTACATACCAAGGTTTACATTTTTCAAAAGACCTTTGAATTATTTTTATATTACTAGGTAACATTTAATCACCAAAAAATTCTATAAAATTCAGATTGTGTTGTATCTAATAGGTGTTTTGGATGAGTATCATGAACTTTGGACCCCACTATTAATTTTAAAATATATCTAGGATTAGATGATACCCTAGTATTATCATGCCAATAGTTTTCAATAAAAGTTTTGATTTCAACATTCAATTTCATGTCAAACCTCGGGTGATGAAGAGAGTAAAGAAACCACTCAAATATTTATCCTCTTCAAACAAAAAACACACTCACCAAAAAAAAACATGTGAACACAAATGGTATGAAATTCAAATTATTTAAATTACTGCAAATATGCACAAAAAATTCTTGAAAAGCCACATTTTGGAAATTCTTTTGAATATGCAAAAATCTTTTATTTACCTTGAAAAATTTTACAATATAAGCTGCCACATTCATCTACAACAATACATGATCACTATATATTTTCTACCAATACCATACTAATTTTTGAGCCAAAATCTCAAAAAACTCATTTTTGAACGCTGGTTCAAACTCTTCCTAAAACTCACTTTTCCAATTTCCTTTCTTCTATAACTTGGAATTTCAATTTCTCATTTTTGGAGCTGCCAATTAATAAATGAAATCATTCCAATATATTTTCAAAACCCCCTGCAAACCACTACCTCAATTCAAGAAAAACAAAATGCAAGAATGTAACTCCTTGTTGCATGTAACCTCTGCTGCAATATGTTTGGTGCCCAATTAATTTTCCACATGGGCATTAAAATTATCTTCCAACCCACTATTTAATATTCCAGAGTTTAATTTTTCTAACTTGGGCATTGGTTTTTTTTTTAATTTACATATTTTGGCAATTTAAGCACATTAAATGTGTGACCAACAAATAACAGACTTTTAGCCATATAATAAAATAATCGTTATAGTATTTTGGCTCCAATTTTCTCTAAAATATAATATTTAAACATTAATCTACCCAACCAATTTAATAAATAATTTTTTTTATGCCCAGGGTATCCCCAAATCAAGTGCTAAAAGGTTGCCAGTAACAAGAAACCACACAGAAAAAATAAAATTAAAATAAAATGTTTTGGGGATGCAAGATTTCCTAGTAGCCTTGGATGCTCCTACATTAGACACCTGGGGTAAGAAGAAATTTTTTATGAGTTGGAACTCATAAACATTTGAAGATCCGTTGTTTTTTCTTAATCCATCTTTCTTCCTTGTCTACCTGATTTTTCTTTTTCACTATACATTGCACTTTTTTGTCTCTTCCTTCTTTCATCTTTCCTCTCTTTCTTCCTTTCAAGATATTCAACCCATTAAAATATGATTTCAACCAATATGTATATTCCCACTCTATTCCATCATCTTGAACATCTTTTGGTACCTCAAATTGTAAGATACTATTGCTGCACTTTTCCAATTCTATTTCTTTATATCCCTTTGTCATTTCATTTGAAGAAAAACTAGTTGTAACATCCTCTTTGCAAAATCTAGAAAAAAAATTCATTACCTCTATTTTATTTTATTTCACTACTACTGCAATATACTCTTCCATATTCTCATATTTATCTATCCCAACTGTGTCAATTACACATAAATCAGTTTCATCAAAAATTTCACAAAATTCAGATTTTACCTCATCATCCACTATTGCAACCTCCTCTTCTATGCATTCAACCTTTTTATCTTCCACTTTAATGCCTTCAAGGAATTATATATAATCTGCAACCTCTTTATTTTCATCTTCTTTTATAATTCCTCCATGAAATAATTTTTCTAATTTTCTTATCTCCTCTTAAAATAGGAGACTATCTTCTTCTTCATCATTCCCTTTGTGAAACCTAGGACTATCAAAATCCATTCTCATAATTGCTACAACATCATCCACAAATTCATCTACCTCTTTTGCATGTAAATTTAAATATTGTTAAGGAATCTATCAAGAAAACCTCCTAAAATCCATGGGGTTCATTTCCTTGATGTTTTCCTTTTTTATCATGTTTTAGGTTTATAGTGCTTAGATCTCGACATTTTATTTTATATTTGATCTTTAAAGTTTGTGAAAATTCATATTTCACAAAGTAGACAATCCTTCACCCAAAGTTGTGTCCTCATCAATTCCTCACAAAGTAATATTTTTAAATCAATCGTCTTTTGTAGAGTTTGGATGTTGCATAGATTTTGGGGTGATTAGACCTTATCTGCATCCCATGTGTTTCCCTATATTGGCATTTGGGTGATAAATTTTCCACAACTTTATTCTTATGGAGTTTTGGTGGCCATCTGATCTTGATTGATTTTTCTACAAAAGGGATATCTCTACATTTTTTATTGCTCTCACATAGTTTCAATGTGTGTTCAAATTTGGGTTTTCCTCTATTTTTCTCATAAGGTTTATCAATGTCAAATTTCCCCAAGGTTGAGGGATGTTTGTTTCTATGCAAAATGTTTTATCTCTCTTAGTTTTAAGTAAGGTTCCAATATGTATGTTCTTCCACAATTGAGGTAATTGATTGTTCAAAATAGAAGCAAGGGAATTATTATATTATTTTTCCAACAAGGTAGGGAGTATACAAATTCTTTGTAAGGTCATAATGGGTCCCTTTTTTGAAAATTTGGGTATCTTTGGTTTCTCTATGGGTTCTTTCCCTTTCAAATCTCCACAATGGAGTGGTGAGTACAAACATCGATCAATTTATATAAGAAATTGCTTTTATCTTCATATGTGCCTTGGATGATATTCATACAAAGTTTTTATAGATTTTTACAATTATTTAAACTTGTATTATATGTAAGGTAATTTCTTATAAATATGGAAACATTTTCAAGATATTCATTAAAGTTTTTATGCAGATTTAAAAGGCTAGAACTGCAAAGATGAAGTATGAATTCAAGGGGGTCTATTCAAAGAATAAAATTACCTCAAACTAGAGTATGATAGAGACACAAATCTTGGCCACATTAATATTGAGGAGTTCAAAGAAAGGATATTTTGGAATAACCAAACTCTCCATGCAAAGAAGATAGTACATAGTAGAAATGCCCATGTAGCTAATTTTCCCACTTTGATGCAATATCTTGATTTGATCATGGAATGTAGAGAGAAATACTATAAGGATTCAAGGAAAATAATATTAGCAAATGGGAAATAATTAGCATAATTTTCTATTATTTCTATCATAATTTTTTTTTGGCATCCCAATATTATTAACTATGTCTCTAACTACCAAAGAGAAAGGTTTGGGATTGTTTGACCAAGTAACAAAGTAGTGTATGAAGAATTTTAATGACTTGTGGATGAAGCATCCTAAGTCCTCAACCATTAAATTTCCTAAATATTTATAAAGGAGTAACTTCATCACTAAATTTAATGACTAAGTAACTTTGCTAAGTAGACTAAGGATGATTAGCTTAGCCTCAACATTTGATAATTGGTTGTTCTATTATGTGGATGATATCCTTAGGGGATTAGAAAGGTTCTATTTTACCTACACCATTAGTGATAACATTCATCTATAATTATCAATGGTGAATAAGACTAAAATTTTCTATATGACCTCATATATTGTTTATTCATTGGTTAAGAACTTTAGGTAAAGAGGTTTGACATTATTAGGCTTAATGGGTAATGATGCTAATCAGAATAAGGTGTATTATTTCTACCCTTAGTTTTAGATGCACAATACAATCAACCGCTATAAGAGGGTAAATGATGCTTTCATCATGTTTTTTGTGAGAACACTCTAAGGGGACTTCAATAGGAGTATCTCCTCCTTCTCTATGAATTTAATCAAGATTTTTTGGTATGAGTTAATTTAGTTTCCATATTTAACTTACCTCATGATGGAGGGATTCTTTGGGGCTCCTTACAAATCTCCTTAGTACCTTAATGATAAAATAATACTTCTACAAATGACCAGGAAACTTTGTACTTCCAAAACTTGCTAAAAAATAAGCATAGGGTAGGATTTACTTATCTTATGGTAGTTGGAAGAGGATAGTATTCTTTTCATTCCCACTAATTAGCTAAAGGATTATATTTGGAACTCGAGCTCCTCAACTTCAACTTTCACAACATCATTAGAAGATGCTTTAACCTGTATGAAAAGATGAAGAAAAATATGGGTACGAAATATAGGCACAAGTTATAAATTAAATATTTATGAGAAATTTTCCATGATGACTTGGATGTTAGTAAAATAAATTATTCTATGATGATAGTGGAGTACATTAAATCTCTCTATCTTTTTGTTATTCTTGGTCAAATTCAAGATGATGGAAAAATTCTTTGGAAAAAAATAGTACAATGAGGTATCATATAAGCCAATACCACTCCTAGATTGGGTTGAGGAATATATTACAATACTAAATGTTATGACTAGATCGGTCCTAAGAATTACCAAGAAATGGGTGGAAGCCCAATATTTAGCTCTTATAGAAAAGGGAGTTGAATTAACATTTCAAAAAATAGAGGAAGAGCAAGCTTCCTCTAATGAATAGGAGGAGAAAGAAAAAGAATATGTTTATCTTGAAAAGTATCTTGTAGGGGAAAAGGAAGAGACATATTATAAGGCAAAGGATAAGGTAATGGAGACTAAATAAGAAGATATGAAGCCTACTGCAAAACCCAAAGTTTACAAGAGAAAGGTTGAGCCTAGTAAGGGGGCTAAGACAAAAGATAATAAAACTAGAAAGGTGAAAAATATTGTAACTAAGTAGATTTTGAAGGTCAAGGGGATCCACCTCCATCTCCCACACCTTCCATTACAATTTCTCCAACTTCTTCTCTCATGTCCACATCTCCCCTTGCATCCACCATTCCTTCTACCATTTATGCTTCACCTCCTATAGATATATTTGTAGATATCTCCACCTCCATTCTCAATCCATCCATTTCCCCTATTATCATTTAATATTATCCTAATCCTTATCCTACCACTCAAGCTTCACCTTCTTTTATTTATTCTTTTTTAATTTACCATGTCCACTATATCTTGTACTATTCCATTCATTTCTCTCCCTCATACTTCTCTCGACTTTACCCAAAATTTTATTGATCATGTTTATCACATTCCTAAGGAGATGGTGGATAGTATTTTATCTCAAGTGAATTGAAGATTATTGAGTTATCCTATTGAAGATACCCCTACTCAAGCTTCTCAAGAGGCATTATAGCCTCTAGCCATGGAGACTGTTGAGAATGTGTTTGAAATCTTACAAAAAAAAGAAAAGAAGAGCATGTTTTATCTGGGTTATGTAGAAGAAACTCAAATTCCTACTTAGAAAGAAGAGATACTATAATTGACTCCCAAGGAGGTACACACAATATATTAGACATATAAAAAAAAAATGTAAATATAAAAAACATTTAGAGTGAGGCTTCCCCTCTACCTTCTCAAACTGAATCAAGTATTGATAAGGTTGTTGCACCATCATGATTTCAATAAAAATTAAAGCAAAATAATCCAATAATACAAATTCTTGAGTTGATTTTGGAGGCTATCCTTAGCATAATAGAAATGCTGAAGGAAAATAAAAAATACAAAAATAGTGTCTCATATGACCAAGGATGCCTTAGGTTCTAATATTTTGTATGTGGCTACTCCCACAATATATAAAGACAACAAGATAACTTTTTAAAATGAACTTAATGTCTCCATTATTAGCCTCAACCCTACTAACAAAGCCTAAGAGATAGAATAGCTTCAGGGGTTATTCACAAATATTGTGAAGAGAATGAATGAAGATTAATCTACTAAGGCTGAGTTGAAAAACCAAGTAGCATATCTCACTTCACTTATTTAGTATTTGGTTACTCTTATCCAGAGTGAGAAGAGAAATGTTGTGGCTCTATTAATCTTGTCTAAATATGGAGTTGATAAGATAGAAAATATGAGTTCATGGGCCCAATCCACTTTGCCTTGGTTAAAACAAATTTATGATAATGGTAAAAGGAAATTGATGTTTCTATTTAAGTTCAGAATAAATTCCTTATTCTCAAGGAAGAGGTCAACATATTATTTAAGATTGTATTAGCAACAGGAAGTATGGTATTCCCTAAATCATAAGCTATCAATAAATTATCTAATGAATTTTTGATAAAGTAAAATATCATGAGTAAAGAGAAACTCAAAGAGTCGTATTACTGGATACATTCCATAAAATTTCAGAAGAGAAATTATTTGCCAAACAAAAAAGGAAGTGGGTAAAATCAATGCCCAAATAAATGAAGTTTTAAGCTCCTATTGTCAATTTTTGAAGGAGTTAACTAAACAGAAAGATGATACAACTATAGAGGTAAATGGGAAAATTTTGAAGAAATAATGAAAGTTTTAGATTCATAAAGAACCAACTATTTAGTTATCTCCAAATTATTTGGATAGGCTTACTCATCTTTTCATTAAGATCCAAATTTTAATTAGTCAAAAACCTATATCGATGAATTTTCATCATCAATTGCTAGAGCAATACAACATATATTGATATAAATTTCTTGTTGCAACTAGTCTGTACAAGGAGGAATTCACCCCTTTCCTAAAACCTTTTGTCAAATTTACTGTTAGAGAGAAATATGAGGGAAAATATGTAATTCATGACATTTTTTTTTTATGATTTTGATGCTACCCAGCTCATTTTTAGATCTACTCAAAGGGTGTATATTTGAGAATTTATAACCTACATTTCTTTGGATATAGGATTTATCATTTAATGCTACGACAACTATATTATTGTATTGTGTTGTAATTTTACATATTCCAAGAAGGATTATAACTAAAATTAATTGGAGATAAATGATGAACATCTAATGTACTTTAAATATTAAATGTTGATGTAGTCTTCAGCCTTTTTGTTGAGATGATGTCCACCATGGATCATGTCTTAGTTTTTTGTAACCTTTCCTATAAAAGGGAAGTGTTCTCTCATTGAAAAGGTTGTTGAAACTAGAAATGTTGTAACTGAATAGTTTGAAATCAATACAAGAAAAATAATGAATTTTTGTGTTGTACTTGTGTGTCTCTTGTGTTTTCATGGCTCCTTTTATTTAATATTAGATAAATTTAAATTATGATGATGAATAAGCATTAAGATATTTGATAGATCTTTGGTTCATACCATTTTTGGTTTGATGATTGTAAGTTTCCTTATATGGTTAGTCTGAACCTTATTTGATATTAGTTCAATTATGAATATTCATTTAAGTTATGCTGGATTTGGGTATTTATATGAATATTCATGATATAAAAACATTTCATTACCTTTGAATATTGCACTATTCTTGTGGCATTGTGAGTTAATAATTGGTTAATTAGGAATTGGTTCTAGTGGGGCATCCATCAATATGAAGCATCAAATCATTAATATAATTGTTCTTAGGGTTCCTTCACTTAATCTCATCTTACCCTTTCTTTTGAATTTTATTTTGATATTTGAGTTAGTTTAGGAAGAGAAGCATCACCTAAATTTTAGAATTAGATGTTGAATATTATTTTCAGATCTTATATCTAGAAATCTATTTAGGGTTTTCTATTAAGTACAAACCATTCAAAACCCATATTTCCAAAGTTCTAGTGAGGTAATTGTAAAGCCCCTTGTTAAATAGAAAAATATTGAACCACTAATTTATTTTTCACAAATTCAAGACATGAATATCAAAGCATTGGGGTAATCTTTCTAAGTCTTAGATTTTATATTTCCTTTCAATATAGATAGAATACTAAATATTTTATTTGTGTTGTGATGTAAAAAAACACTCATCAATAGAAATGGTGGTAGAAAAATAACCCACAATATTTTCCTCAAGCTACAACGTATAGGATTTTTCTCTCTAGAAATACTTGAGAGGATACTAATATATACATCCAATAAAGTATAGTTCTTTGAGTTAGGGTTACCCACAAGGTCAAGGTGAGATAGAACAAGGGGAAATTCATCATATACATCCCAAGGTCCTCTAGTTACCTTGTTTTCACCGCTAATGGCTTGATTACCTAACAATCCCTCTCCTATTCATTTCAAGTGTACCATGACATACCCAAAATTTCTAATAATTTTTGTTCCAAGTTTCATGTTAATGACTCAAATAGAACTACATAGGAGCATATCAGGGTCTTTTAAGAGACTTTACACAATTGAAAAATTTAAAATGAAGATGTAGCTTCTCATTTGTTCCCATACTCTTTGGGAGAGGAGGCATTTTATTCTAGTTTGGTCATATACCAACTAGATCTATTAATTCATGGATCCTTATGAAAAATACATTTTTAATGGATTTGGTGATAGAGCTTGTAGATTTATATAGGCATTTTGTGGAAATAAAGAGGCAAGAGAATGAGCTCATCAGTAATTTAAAAAATAGGTTTAATAAAGATTATACTTTTCTCTAGGATCCCCACCTTCTTTATTATGCAACATGTTCAAAGAAAGTGTATTACTCAGCCCTAGATAATCTCACATCTATGTTTGTTAGAAGATCCAATGTTGCACTACCTTCTCTTATTGATGTATATGCTAATGTCATTAAATTCAATGCAAAATTAGGGAAATTGGGAGCTAGCACTATGAATAATATTGGCACTCCAGAAATTCATAATCAATCTTATAGGATTAATCAAGATTTGGATCATCATACACCCATAATCAATCCTATCATAGTGGCTATGAGAGCTATGGTTATTCATCTAGGGACTCCCATATCTAAAGCTCCCCCATCAAATTTTCCCTATTTATGAAGAAAGAGGTGTTATGCCTTGCATTACCACCCCATCGTTTGCCTTGGTCAAAATGGGTCCCCCTTTTTGTTTTTGAAACAAAGTTTGGAGTCTTGTTTTGCCAATACTTTGTTTTTCTTTGGTTTCTTTGTCAGAACCGAAACTGGATCTGAATCGGGTTTTGAAAGTTCTTTTCAAACTTGTTTTGATTCCCATCCTGACAGTCTTTCTTTTTATGTATTTTTGTTTTGTCTCTGCCGGAGTTAGAACCAGAGTGGATGTTAAGTTGGCATTTATTGAAAAGTTCAAAATCATAATCCATCCCGTATCTGCCTCCACTTTTTCAATCTTTTGTTTTAACTTAGTCTTTTTATTAAGTTTTCTTATGTCGGTCTTTTTTTTTACTTTTTCTGTTTGGTTTCATTTTGTGTTTTGTTTGCAGACCTAGAACCAGAATGGGAATGAAGTTTGGAAATTTATTAAAGTTTTGAATCAGTTTCTCTTTCAGTTCTGCCCCCCCTGTCTTTTGGGTCATTGAACTTTTTGATTGAAGTTGCACTGTAGAGAAGTATTCATTCTACTTTAGTTTTGACTCCGCCTTAATTGTGTTCAATGCATTAATGATAGCAGCTTGGTGTAGGTAAGAACTCAGATATTTACCTTCATTAAGGATTAAACCAATCATTATTATCATTGTTAAAAGATTAAAGAGCAAGGAAGAGCAGCGGCGGAGTTCATTTGACTGAATCAATTGAAAGGAGGAGAAGATTATTATTTGCGAATCATTTTAGAAGGTTAGCCATGTCTTGCATTCGAGGTAGGGTTTTGCTCTCATTTTTCTTTGTTTTGCTTTCCTGTTCTTCGTTCGTATGGTTTGATTTAGATCTTTGAGCGGGATTGCTTTCTTGAGGTTTTGCGTGTAGGTTTTATTTCTTTTTGTTTGTTGTTCTTGTTTTTGTGTTATGGTTCTTGTTTTATAGTGAGTTAGGGCATGGTCGCTTTCATGTTTTGTCGTGATTACATCATGTTGGGTTAGGGTTTTGAATACACGGGTTTTATTAGAGATTTTCACTATGAGGTAGATTAAATTCATGTTTTAACAATGAGTTAGGGTTAGTTAAATCTTGTTTTTACTTAGGGTTTTGTCGCGCTTTCAATCTGGTAAAATGGCAAGGTTTAAAATATGTGCCCTAGTTTTTATCATGTTTGTTAGATTAGGGTTTCGTGTGTTTCTATGATCACATTTAAATGATTAAAATATGATGCCCTAAAAAAAATACAGTCGTCCTCATGGTCATATGAGCATGGTTAATTTCATTATATATTTAAGCTATGTTTTCATTTAATATGACCTTAGCTTTAATTCTGGAGTTGTGTGTTAAAACGATGAAGTCTTTTTGCCAACGTTATGGTCAACTTAGTTGGAAGCAGAATCAAAATCAATATTGAACTTGAAAATTATGTTTTCCAAAAGTTTCCAATTCTATTTTCATCCCATCACCGGCTCGGCCTATAATGGGAAGTCCTCTTTCGAAATAACGATAACTTTGACGGAAGCAGAGACGGAATGAAAATAGAATATGAAAATATATAAATCTGAGCCAAAATCGAATCCATTTTTCATTTCGATCCCAGTTCCAATCACCTTTTTGGTTTCGACCCCAAGCCTGTCCATTGTTAGTGAAATATCTATTTCGGTTTTGGCTCCGAGTCTGGCAGTATTGTTTAAAAGAGACTGTTTTAGAATATGTTTTTACCTGGTTCTGCCTTCGGTGCATGTATGAAAGGTATGGTTTTAAAGCATGTTTTATGATGAATTTCAAAGATCTAATTGGAGGTTTGGCTTGCAGGAAAGTTGAAGCATGTCAGGAACATCAGGGGAAGTTGCTCGAAGGAACCATCCTGTAGGAACATCAAAGGCCGCACCTAAACCAAAGAAGTTAAAGCCAAAACAATTGCCTTATACCTTGAGGTATAATCATAGGAGTCTAGTTGTGAAGGTGAGCAAGGTGGAATCAAACTGGTCAGACATCACTGATACAAATTTGGGCCAGTACAATTTTGAGGAGTTACATGTGGAAACCTTTGTAGAACAAGAAAATCTAACAGGAAGGACGCAAAGAATTATTGATTTTGGCTTGGCACATATCACTGTGTTCCCTTTGTCAATCCAATGCTCAGAGTTGATTTTAATAGTAGCTAGTGCCTACAATCCTATTACCAGACAGTGCATAGATTCCCAAAATAATGTGATCATTGATCTCACTCCTCTGGCATTTTAAAATATATTTAATGTCCCAAATCTTAAGAGTTTGATGCAATTGGATGAGGTAGAGGCCTTGGAGAAATATAGTAAGTATAAGGACTCCAATAGGTCTCATTTGAACAAAAAGTGGTTGAAGACAAAAAAGAAATCTCTATCCAAGCTTGCACATCAACCTAAGAGGGCAGATTTCAAGAAGGAAGTATCAGATTTAATACTAATGTTGTCCAAGGTGTTTGGGAAGAGGGATACATTCCACTTCAAGGAATGGATGTTTCCTTTCATCCAAATAATCTTGCATGGAAACCATCAGTTTGATTGGTCAATGATTGTGTCAAATACTATTCATGATTAGCTAACAAATATAACAGAGACTAAATGTTTCTTTATGAATTCTTACGTTGTATATGCAGTAGCAAGATTGGGTATCTTCCCAGGCTTAAATAGAGTGGGCATAATGGGAGCCTTGGATTGATAGAAGAAGGTATGGGAGCACTATGACCAATTGTCTCTTCAGGTTGCTGAGACTCAGTTCAGAAGAGTTAATGATGCATTTATATATGTGATCATCAACCAATTGAATGGAGATGCAGGATACCCGTTAAGTCAAGAAGCCATGGCATTCATTGTTGAATGGGGATGTTGGTACATCCAGTACCCCAAATTTACATACTTCAGGTTGGCCGGTTTTGAAGGCCATCCAAATTTTCTTCCAAGGTGTTGTAACAATAGAATAGTATTGATGGATTTTGTATATCAGGCTCTTAGAGTTAATGCTCGGTTTGGGATCAAACATAAAACCGGGTGTCATAAGTTTCCCATGAAGTTGGGTGAGTATGGTTGTCAGCACTTGGTAGGAGCAAAGGTGGTTTGTAATGAGTTGATACAATTAAAGATAGGTTTATACACAGCTCGTAAGTATTTTGATCTGAAGGGTAAGATGTATGCCTTGTTGCATTCAATGTTTATCAGACATTTCAATTTGTTAGAAGACTTTTATAGTGATCGACAAGATGAGTATGATTTAAGAAAGAAGAATTATGAAAGGTTATCTGTCTCACTCATGTTAGAGCTTGGTGTTAAAGAAAATACTCTTGACACATTGGTGGATGATGGAATTCTATTGGATTGCTCCTATGAAGCTTTGAACATTGGCACCAAGAGTCTGGATCCAATTGACTGGGATGCTAAAGAAACCATTGATATTAAGTAGATTGGAAGGGCAGTGTTGGATAGGAGTGTGCAATGGTTAGTTTTGAGAACTAAGACTCCTCAAGAACCAACCACTAAAAAGGGTAAGGGATACAAAAGGATCAAAAGGAAGACACCTCCTAAAGAGCCTTTGGAGTTCTTTCCTCTAGACATCAAAGAGATAGAACTTGAAGCAGCAGGAGATGAAGAGGAAACACAGGAAGGGGATGTTCCAGTAGGATCTACTATTTCAACACCTACATTAGGTGAGTCTTCCACACAAATCCCACTTACAAAACAACTCTTCATAGTATGGCTAAAGTTGAAAGTACAAAGGGAAAAGAGGTGGAGAAGGAAATTCTGGATGTTGGAATGGATTCAGATGAGACTGTGTCTGAGAAAGAGTTACAAGAAAATATGCCTCTAGAGGAGGATACTGAATAGGTAATAACACAAGAGGAGCAGTGGGCATTGTTTGAAGAAGTTAAGAAGGATTTTGATGCAAGGGCTGTAAAGAAACGAAAGGAAATGGATGCCAGGGCATAAGTTGATGCTATACTACTGCAACAACAAATTGATGTTAAGGCAAGAGCTAATGAAGAAGAGAGGCAAAGGAAGCAAAGGCAACAAGAACATGAACTCAAGGTTAAAGAAGAAAGTGATAAGTTGGAACTGATACAAAAGATTCATGACCTTGAAGAAGAGAAGGCAAGGAACCGAAGGGAGAAAGAAGTTGTGTTGGCCAAGTTGAAACTAGTTGAGGAAGCTCACCAAAAGGAAGAAGAAGCAGCATAATTGCAAAAGGAGAAAGATGTTGTAGAAATGATCCAGAAACAAAAAGAGGAGAAGGAAAAGGAAGAAAAACTTAAGGCTTTGGAGGCAGAAAGATTAGAGAAAGAAAGACTAGAGGCTTGAGAAAAAGAGAAACAAGAAAAAGAAGCTCGAGAGAAGGAAAGGTTGGAAAAATAAAGAGTGGAGAGAGATCGGTTGGAGGAAGAGAGGTTGAGGAAGGAAGAGGAAGATAAGAAAAGGGAAGAACAAAAAGATAGGGAAGAGGCTGAAAAGCTGGTGCAAATGCATGTATTACAAAAACAGCAAGAAGAATTAAGGGTTGATTCTCAAACCTAGGAAAATGTGCAACCACCCCCTACTACTACTATTGCTTCTGCTTCCACTGTGATAACTACTGCTCCATGTGCTCCCATTTGGCTAAAACTAGATCTGTAGAAAAGGGCAGTAACACCTTCACAACCTCTTAATTGGGAAGATATGATGAAGGAGATTGAACAAGAGAGGCCCAAAAAGAAGGCCAAGATCCTACGCTCTACCAGACTCATGGGCAAAGGAGAGATTATTACTGAATGTGCCATGCCAATGATAGAAAAGGAGGTAGGGGACATGCAGCTAACATATTATTAGTTGAGTACTGTCAACTTGGGAAGGCCCACTAGGAATCAGCAGATGAACTTAATTAATGTTGTGGCTTCAACGACCAAGTCAAGAATGATAAAGAATAAACAAAAGAAGGATGAGCTTACGGCTCAGTTGGATCAGTTACATTCATTTTTGAAAAGTGTTTCCTCTCTGAGATCACAATAGGTAATGGCCATTGAGACTCCTATTTTGTTGAGCAAAAAGGAGGTAGATTATTTGGTGCAAGTAAGAGGTAAAGCGGAGATGGTAGACAGATGGGTAGACAAGTTGAATTAGGAGGTAGGTAAAGTTTTAGTTGAAGGTTTTGAAGCTTACAAAAGTACTGAAGAGTTGATAAAGGAGATGCATCAATACATTGAAGCATCGAAGAAACAAGAAGAAGAGTATAAGGAATATAGTCAAAAATTGGAGAAATTTAATGCATTACCTTTAACTACTCTTCTTGAACAATCAATACTTGAAGAGGAAAATAAAGATTTTGTTGGAAAAACCTCTCGTATACTTCGTTTTAGAACCGACTTCTTGTGTAAACATAAGGATGAGATTCAAGAGGTTGTTAATAATTTGAATGAGTAGTTTGAGGAGCTAGAAGTAGTCATTACTATCATTGTAGATGTAAATGTGTTAACAAAAGAGGGTATGCCTTTGGATCAGATCATAGAGAAGTGGGATGAAAGGTTTAGAGGGCTGGTGCAGAAAGGTGATGATGGAGAAGATTTAATGATGGATCAACCAATGGATGTCAAGGAAGAAATAGAAGCTGCTAGAAGAGAGTTGATGAAGATAAAAGGTATGAGGGAGTTTGCTGCAACAGAATTGGATCGGATTAAATTTGAAGATAGCTGGATTGATGGGTCGGAAATGGATACAATATAGCAATTCTTTACCAGTTATGATGAGTTCATGGTGGATCCAGCTTCGCATGCATAAATCTCTTGCATGCATAGCTTTTCTTCTTCTTTGCATGTTGCATGCAGAACTGATAGTTGAAGCGCATGACTTCTTTTTCTCTTCTATTTTCTATTCTTCATTTCAATTGAAGTGCTAATGTAAGAACTCTAGATCAAATTGATCTGAGTTTCCAAGGAAGTTTTAGTTCTTGAAAAGGTGGATTGAGCTTAAAATAGAAGGGGAGTTTGAATTTTGTATATCTCTAAATACCCTATTGGTATCATATTGTAAAGGTTGGCTAATTGAGAATAGAATTGGCTTACCTAATGCTAGGAGATAGAATTTTGGAGTGATCATTGAGATACATTGTTACTAGATGCTTTACAATTAATAAAATTTACAGGTTTTTCTTGCAATATGGTGTTAGAATTAAATTATTTGTGTGATAAGGCTGATAAGTTATAACCTATCTGTATGCAGTGATTGTGCTGAACATAAAAGTTTCTTGAGTGATGAAGGTCATTTGAAGGAATCATATTTAAGGAATATCTTGTTGGATTATCACTAAATTGAAGTTATTAAATTTTGTTGGTCTATGACCTTGGCAATGAATGAATGTGTGTTTTGAAATCTTGGAGATAATTGTGATATGCAAATAGTTGTATTAATTAATCACCTTAGATGCATGCAATGGTATAGTTTATTCTATAAATTGTGTCATGATTTGGTTTTGTGATCTGTTAGAAAACATTCATTGTTGGAGGTATATGTCCAGATACTAGATAAATTTGATTCATATTTACTGGTTTACCCTTTGATCTAACTTTTTCTTTTGTTTAAAAACCCATTGATTTACAAAAACAGTTTGATAAACAAATGAGTCATTGCTTGAATCTTTTGTTACCAATGCAGGCCCCTTGAATATTATAGTTGCATGAACCAATTGAGTGACACCAAATAGTTGAGAACCAACTACCAGGACCTTGGGAGTTAGATTACTATATGTTGTCTTTCTTTTTCAGGAGAAATAGAGTAGAAATATTCTGTTTTAATGTTGTTTGTGTCATTTTCACCATCAATAAGAGGTTGCAAAGATAAATAATACAAGGAAAGATATGATATCAAAGAGTTGAATAAGAAAATGAAGAAGCTAATGACATAAGTGACTCATATTTTCAATCATAATAAATATTTTTATAATGCTCAAAGGAATTAACAGTTAAATTTTATTCAGAATCAAAACTAAAATCAAAGCTACCAAAATGATAATAAGGTCTTGAATAATAGACCAAATAATGGAGGAGTTCCCTCTCCTTTGGATGTACCAAGTGTTTCAGACAACCAACCTCTTGGAAGTGACTATTTGGCTAAGGAAGCCATCTTAAATTGGTGCAAATTGCATAATACCAACTGACAATTAAGAACTGAATTTCCATGAGTTTTAAATAGTTATGAGCATATTCTAGAAAGAAGTGTAGAATGTAGAATCACAAGAAACACCTAGTCCTTATAAATAAAATATCATACCATCTTCAGCTTATGGCTCTGCTATGGTTTTAAATAGCTATTTTTTTCCTAGACAAGAAGAAAATAAACACCAAGTTGAGGAATATTTAGAATATGTTTTTGAGTTTGAGCTAAATTCAAGTGAAAAATATGAATTACATGCCTATCAATAGTATAATGGGCCTTATAATCTCAGAAAAACAAGCCTAAAGGACCTTTTATAACTTCTACTCCTCCAAAAAACTTCTAGGTGCCTCTTGATTTGGATGTAAGCAACAATCAACCACCTCCTAAGGCTCTTATAGAACCTTTAAATTTGTCACAAATTTTGGTTGGTTCTATGGCCTTTCTGGTTTTTACCCTTATGCTAAGGGGGTCAAATATTAGGGTTTAGGGTTTTATTACCCTTGTTTAAAATGTTCCCACCAAATAAACCCTAGTGTTATATTCTTGCATTGACCTATTGCTCTGGGTTGCCGATCACTTAAGTCATCAATGGAGCCTTTTGTGTCATGCACTTACCAGTCCCTTTACCTAGCCCGTCGATATTTCTCCATGTTTGGAGTTAATATTAATTTTCTCCAATGTCAGGTTGATAATTGTTTAAATTTTAGATTTATGTCTAAAATTTTTGCCTAAAGGGTTTTCCCCCTGTTTGCCTAGGTTGGCCCCCTTTTTATAAATAACTTTATTTCATGTGTAGGATTGTGGACCATTGGATCGATGATCTTAATCCTGTTTGTTCCTTGCGGGCCTCATAGGATTTGCTGATGACATCACTAAAGTTTGGTGAGGTCTACGAGATGTTGCCACTTTTCATGTACGATGATGGGCCACAGTCTGAATTTACCAATTATATGCATAAAGTCTATCAAATCGATGACTTTTGTATTATAATGAGGGTTGATGAGGATTAATTGTGTCCATTCCTCGCCAACCATGCATGATTAAAATAATTTTCTTAAAACTACTACGAGGTGTGTAGACTGATGACATGTGTTTTTGCTTGGTGGTACAAGGTGGTTGGTTCGAGCCCACAAGTGATGAGTGTGTCTGTTGACTGGGTGTTGTGTTATTGGCCAATAGGCCTGCCATGTGGTGACATGGATTTTCAAAAATGTTTGACTCAATCTAAGTCGTTCAATTTTCCAACTCGCTTTTGCATCAACAACCCAATTTCAAAACATGGAATCAGCCATGTGATGGCTACTTGAGCTCTGCAAATTACACATACTAATGGTGCAAGATTTTTGATGGATAGCATCCTGATTTCCATGCATGCAAGCGGTATTATCCTGGCAATCATGATGGGTTGTACACCATTTTCCATAAGTTTGGAAACTAATAGTGGTGAAATTGACGTCAACCACTAATCGCTCACTTTCACAAACTATAATTGGAGCATTGGTGGTTACTGCACCAGTTTGCTCGATAAATGCTTGTTGATTGTTCATTTGCATCATTATAGTTTCAAGTCTGAATTCATTTGTGCTACTATATTGAGTGGTTGGTGTTCTTGTGAATCTTTGGGTTTGTGTGTAAAATGAGAAATCATTTGCTTTTGGTTCACCATTGCATAGGAGTGCGAGGATGAGTGCGAGAAGCTCTTAGTGGAAGCAAAATCCAAGCAAACAAAGCGCTATTCTTGGTGCTCTTGGAGCTAATGAAGAAGGTGTTGCATCCCTCCTGAGTCTGGTTAGGAGCAATCCTCAACTCAAAGGTTGGGTTGCACAGGCAGAGGTAATGGTCTATGGAAAAGAAAAGGGTTATGTCAAGTGTGGTAGAGAATCAATGGCCAAACCAAAATTTGGGCAGTATGAGTCACCCATTGAGATCACTAGTGGCTCTCATAGCGAAAGCTTCAACACTGACTCAGACTATTGTAGCTACCTCATGGCCTTAACTTAATTGGCTAGTGTGAATGAGGAGGTCCTCGTGGTGTCCCCTATTACCATGGTGGCATCATGTGTTGTTTATGGATTTGTTGTTGATAAAGATAAAGATAAGGTGGTTCTCTCACTTCTTATTGAAGCGAGGACATGGAGCAATCACTTGTACTATGGCCATGGTATTGCTCTTGGTTTTGGTTAGTGGTGTGGTCTTTTGGGTCCTACATTTTTTTTGGTGCTCGTGATGTCTCTTTTGGTCCAACGTGGATGAATATAACAAAGTATCGGTGGTGTTTTTCTTCAATCGACTGGTTAAAAGGGTCTTGACTATTTTTGATTCCCTACTTACTGAATGATTGTATCCATCAGTATGGGAATTGTGAAATGAAATGACATTTCTTTTTTGAAAGGAAATGACATTTCTTTTTTGAAATGAAATTCTGCTAAATTGTAATGGAATGAGTATGATTCTTGTTTCTCTCCTTTTCTATAAAGGAGATTTCAAGGCTCATTTCAGGGGACAGATTTTTTGGATCCTGAGGTCTAGGGGGTGTACATTGAATGCATACAATACAACATTCAAGATGAATTAGCTAGTAAATTTTTCTGGGTAGGATATGTACATGAAATAGTCATAAAATCTTTCATGTAATTATTGATATTGAAAGAAATCTAAAAAAATTTAAGGCAATTGCTCTCATGTGTATGTTATGATAGATTATGAATGGATTTATCAAGGGTTCTTTAATTTATCTTCAATGGTATATTTGAATGTATGATTTAATTTCTTGTTTTAACTTAATGAGTTAATCAAATTCTTGAAAAGGGATAATAGGTCTATGATAATGTGCTAAGGATCTAATAAGGAGTGTTTTCTTGAATATTGAGAATTCTTGTGATGTAAGGCATTGTGAGAATCATTCACTGGTATCAAGGTTAAATTTTGTGTGAATCCTACCAAATTTAATGAGGCAATAGTTAATTCATTTTGGTTTCATTGAATAACTCAAATTAGTAACCTCTTGCATGTGGGTTCAAAGTCAGAACATTATTAAATCAAAATTAAATCCATTATGACATGCAAATCTCATGCAATACCTGTATTCCTAGCATTGGGTGATTATTTTTTCAATGGTCTACCAAGCCCTTGATGAATGGTAGCTATAATAATTTGGTAGGAATGTATTTGTGTGTGTAGTATTCTTGAGGCATGAAATATTTTATGAACATAAATAGGAACACCCTCCTCAGTTTCACAGAGCCTAAAGAGAAGGGGTAAGGACTTAAGAAGCTTTACCTGTTAGTTGGCCACTAAATTTTGAAAATTCTTGAACATAGAGGATGGCTACCTCTTAGAGAATGTCGAGGCTTAGCTGGGATAGTTTAAAACACCAACAAGTTCCTACCCAATTATTTGAGAAATAATTTCCAACTAGAACAAAAATTACCTACATGGGACAAAATTTTGTTGAGGAAATGAATAAAATGAAGGTAAGTCTCTTTCTTTAGAATTGTTGAAATTTAGTGAATTTAGAAATGCTCTATTTAATTCAATACAAGAACCAAAATAATCTGGGATACCATCTAATGATTCAGCTCCAAAATATTCTCAAGTAAAATAGAAAGACAAAACTCAAGTTTCCCATGTGAACACTCAAATGACTATGTACAAGGATAAAAGACAATCCTCACCTTTTCTATTGAAATTACAAATATATGGTAAGAATATTCATAATTTTTTGGTCGATTTTTGTGCTTCAACAAATGGCATGCTCCTTGTAGTGTGTAATTCATTAGGCCTCACTCCCACCAAATCTATAAGAAGGTTACATAGACAAAATGGAGGTCAATATGGTGGGTGAACTTAATTATATTCATATGCAACTTTCCTTTGATCCTCATGTTCTACACATATATGCATGACATGTTATTAAGCTAAGATTGGTCCAAGACCCTTAATGGTTACATGGAAATGGAAATTTCTCACATGTGGCTCCCATGGAAGGGAATAAAAAATCAGATCAAAATAGAAAGAGATATAGGAGTGAAAATTAATTATATAATATAATTAGAATAATGAAATATTATTCTTGAAAGTTGATATTGGTATCTCCATCCTTAAGGTCCTTCATATTGAGGAAATAATGATGATACACTATACTAATGCCTCCATGAGAGATTTAAATAAAATCCTTGATAGTACAAAGGTTTGTGTAGAAGAAAAAGAAGATGCCACCTTAGATAATGAGGGGGGATTATTTGAATAAATTCATGATTTTATTGCTAAATTTTGTGAGGATTAGTTGGATTTAAGAAATAAAATAAGTATGGAAGATTTGTTGCTACCATGTTGGTGTAGGATTCACAATGCATCTCATTTAGAGTTTACATATTTTTTTATGTGAGATCATGGTAAAGAAAGTTAAAAATAATCTCAATATCTTAGAATCACCAAAGATCTATCCAACTCAAGAATTTTTTAGGAGCCTCCAACTCATAATGATTTCTATAAAACTACACAAAAGAAGGAGATACAATCAGGAACTAAAGATCATAATAATATTTGGACCCTAAATTTTGATGGTTTGAAATCCAAATAGGTTCCTAGAGTGGGATTTTAATTGATTAGTACCATGAGACAAACTTTCTTCACCACCCATAGGCTACAATTCTCTTGTACTAACAATATCATGGAATATAAGGCACAAGTGCACAAACTCCTCATGGACATCTACAAGAATGCCAAGGCATTATAATTTTTTGGTGATTTTGAATTGGTTGCAAAAAAATCATAAAAAATATTCTTGTAATGAAAAAAGGTTAGAATGTTATTGAAATTAGGTTTGGGACTTGATCAAAAGTTTCAATGCATTCAATATATAATTTATTCCCTAATGTAAGAATCATATTGTTGACACTTTAGGACAAGAAACTACCACTTTACAACCCTTATCATTATCTATTTTGAATACTTGTATGGTGGAGATCACCCCAACACCATCATTGTGCATAATTTTACCAACTTTTAGGTGTTTGAGGATGTATAATATATATTGGACTTTATTACCTATTCAAATGTTTTTTTCTCAAATCATAGATGATGTCAAAATTGGGAGGCTGAAATTGAAATCAAGGGTGTGATTATCTTGAAGAAAAATATAATTCCCAAACATATGGTGTAGTTTGAATTATTTTTTATTCCAACCAATTAAGGTTCAAAGGGTAGTAGACTGAATCAGTGGGGAGTAAATGTAACATTTACAATATGGGTACAACTAAGGAATCCAAGAATGTCCTAATTCGTAAAGTGTGCACTCTTAAGGAAAGAGAGGGTCTAGTCAAAGAACTTACTATTTATATATATGTTATAGCTTAGAGATATGAAGATCTCAAAACTTATGATACATATATTATCATGCATAATCCCCCTTGTTGGTGTTTATAATTTCTAGCTAGGATTCATAATTCTCTAAGAAGTTGCCAACTTCTATGTTCAAGAATTCACAAAGTTAGTGGCCAACTGACAAGATTCATTCAAAGACTGAGATATCCTACACTTTAGGTTATGTGAGACCAAGGAGGGCTTTCCCATTTGTGTTCATATTATGTTTCATGCCTCAAGAACACTTCAATACATAGATATATTCCTACCACTGCTAATAGATACCATTTACCAGGGGTTTGGCAAACCACAGAGTAAAAACAACTATCTAAGGCTAGGAAACCGGATACAATGTGAGATTTGCATCTCAAGAGAGATAAAATTAAGATGTTCTGACCTTGAACCCACATGCTTGGGGTGATTGATTTGAATTCTTAAAGCACCCTGAATGAATTAACTAGTGCCTCATTCAATTGGCCAGGAGTCACATGAGATCTAACCCTGATATCATTGAACTATCCTCACAATTCCTTACACCATAAGAACTTTCAACATTCAAAACAACACTCCTTATCAAATCCTTAGCATATTATCATAGACCTATAATTTCATTTCAAGCATTTGATTAACTCAATAAGTTAAAGAAAGAAATTGAATCATACATTCAAATATACCATTAAAGATGAATGAAAAAACCCTTAATAATTTCATTCACAATCTATCGTAACACACACACGAGAGCAATTACCTTAAATTTTTTAGATTTGTTTCAATATCAGTAATTACATAAAGCATAGTACGCATATCCCATGTACATACCATACCCAGAATGATTTACTAACTAAGCCTTCCCGGATTGTGAATTGTATGCATTCACTGTACACCACCTAAACCTTAGGACTCAAAAAATCTGACCTCAACAATGAGCCTTGAAATCTCCTTAATAGACCAAGAGAGAAACAAGCATTAGGCTCAATTTTTTATATAGTTCAACCAAATTTAATTTCAACCGCATTCATAATTCCCCAATATCAGATACAATCATACACCAAACAAGGGAATCAAAATGGTTACAACTCTTGTAACCAATCAATCAAAACAAAATGCCACCGCAACACTTTCTCACCCATCCACATGAGATCCAAAAATATAGAAACAACACCAAAGTAAAATCACAAGACCTAGACGACCACACCATCATCATGCACTAGGAACAAACACATGGCCCTAATACAATTAATTTCTCCACATCCTCACTTCAGTAGGAAGCGAGAGCATCACCTTACCCTTGTCAACATCAACACTAGAACCAGAAGCAACACACGGTGCCACCACGACAATAGGGGATGTCGCGAGGACCTCTTCATTTGCACCGACCAATTTAGTCAGGGAAACGAGGTAGCCATGATAGTCCAAATAAGTTTCAAAACTTTCACCATAACAGCCACGAGAAAACTCAATGGGTGACTAGTATCACCCAGATTTTACCTCGACCTTAGTCTCTCGCCACACTCGCCAGACTCACTTGCCTCTACATATCCAACTACCTTAGCCCGTACAACCCATCCTTTGAGCCGAGGACAACTCTTGATGAGATATAGGAGGGACCCAACACCCTCATCAATGGCACTAGGAGCACCAGGAATAGTGCTATGTTCATTTGGCATTACCCCTCGCTACGAATTCTTAGCACACATCCTTGTACTTCTACGTAATGGTGAACCAATGATAATTGAATTTCTCATCTTGCTCATGGGCTCAAAACTTTGCAAGAATGGGGGGGGCGACCCTTAAGGCATGAATTATTAGACCAAAGTCTAAACATTGGAAAAATTCTTACCCATCTTTAAAAAAAAAAATCATATTAATCCCAAACATGGAGAAAACTAATAGGTTAGGTAAAGGGGCCGGTAACTGCATTACATAAAAGGCTCTAAAAATCACTTAAGCAAACAACCCACAATGATAAGTCAACACAAAAATATAACACAAGGGTTTGTTTGGTGAGAATGAGATTAACAAGGGTAGAAAAACCCTAAACCCTAACATTTGACCCCCCAACATGAAGGAAGAACAAACAAGCCACCAGAACCAGGCAATATTTTTGACAAACTTTAAAAGTTCCATTAGTGGCTCCGACAGGGTATGTATGCCCCCTGTGGGCATAGCAAGAATCCAGATCTCTGGGGAGTAGACCAAACACTGAAATAGATGGGTGCCCTACAAAAATGCTCCACTAGGGATATACTAGAACTTACTTCACATCCAACTTGGTGGCCTGAGGCCCCCAAACAAGGAAAACCAGAGTTTACCCCTGTCAAAAACAAAATTCTTTGTTATCTGCCATAGACCAAATCTGAGAACATTGTCATGAACTACCCACAAGCTACCTCAGTCATTGGCATGTCCCACTATATCATTGTGCTTTCCAATGTCACCAACAATTTTGTCAATCTGCAACATGCAATCAGACACTAATTGAAGTTCATCATCATTGTGACATTTGAACTTGGCTAGTTTATCATCATGTTTCACTAAATGCTCATTCTCTTGAACTGATAAATAGAAGCATTCATAATCCATTTAATCTTTGACATTCAAATCAGTGTGCACCTTGAAGTGAAAACTCTCATAAACAATCTATTGTGTGTCATGCAACTCACACTCAGAAATGTCTAAAACAAAAGATGCATATTCTGTGACATGATCACATTGATGGTTAAAACATAAGCCTAGCTGCCAACATTAATGTTCAGGTATATTAGAACACTTCTTGATTTCATAGAAATGGGAATCATAGGTCACATCTTCATCCAAGAAATTTTTGAATGCATTCATCTTAGGTTCCTCACAATACACTACCTCTTGTCTCATATCATCATCCAACTCCATGTGAAACACCTCAATAATAGGCTCTAGAAACCCAACATCAACAAGGGAAATATAAAGATAGCTATGTGCACTGGCCACCTCATTTACAACACCAACTGTTGTATGTGTTAACTCATAAGTGAAAATTTCAGCACAAGCTGAAAAATTTTCACCAACAATAAAACTGACACTTCCTCTCTTTGTCACATAAAGGTCCATCCCAAGGGGTGACAACAAGTCCATTTTTACATGAGGGTATCAAACAAAAAAAAATTGTGCTCCAATGCATACTCATCAATATGAAATTCACTGTTATTCTCATTTTTAGGTTGCTCTATACATGGATCAAGAATTTCAGTAGTATCAACACAATTTGCAACATTGTTTTCATGTGAATCAACAAACTCCTCAATGTCATCAATGGATAATAACATCAACTCAAGACCCACATATTTTCCATGATTCCCTGCTTGATTATTCCAAAATGAATTCCCTATTTGATCATTATACACAACATCATCCCCTTGATTTATTACAAACATTTCCATCTCTGCTTCATACAAATAATCAAGAACAAAAATGGTACCAATACATTCATCAACATGTTTATCATCTTTAGTATTGTACTCAAGATGAAAGTATTGAACACACATCTATTTTTCTTCAAATTCCTCATCATTCGCACAATAAACATGCTCCACTAATAGCAAACTTGGAGTACACTCCAAGTATTCATCACATGTAATTTTTTCCATCACTTGTGGATACGTGACATCATGAGCATCTATATCATTTCACTCTTTAAGTAAGGAATATGTTTCCATATCATCTTCGGAGAAACAATCACCACTCCTAGGACCATAATCATTAGCTCATAACAAAACATCAACAACATATACATTGTAATTGCTAATCACATCAAGAAATGGAAAATCACTTTGTGTCTCATTGACTTCTCCATCATGTTGCTCCTCAACTATTTGCATTTTTATCTGCTTTTCCTCAAAGGGAAAATTGTTATCCTCATTGCAAGGATCCAAATTTGGTGCACATCCACACATTGTTGATTATGCAATCTCTATCCATTTAGGAACTTGGCCAAGGCTACTAGGCTTTAATTCTTCAAGCAAAGCACTCAACCTAGACTCATAGATCTCATAAAATAGATCAATGCACATAGAGTCTTCAGGTCTGAACTCTTTGGGGATCTCTATCAAGGTATCAAAAAACCTCGAAAACAATTTGAATGGTGATTCCCCTTCCCGTCTTCTCATTTCATACAACTCTTGCATAAAAGAGTTTTGATCACCATTACTCAAATCTTGTTGGTATTCAGCTTGGAATTCACCATGATCCTCACACTATAATGATGGGAACATCACGGTTGCCAAAGCATTGCTATCTTGAAAATTAATTCCTCTAGCTGACTCTTGAACTCCATTGTCATGAGGTGTGTTGGGATAACCAACACCTACAACTAGATACCCTTTCATTATGGAATATTTTATGTTGTTTTCAATGTCCATATAAATTTGATATGCCTGATATAGGGTTGTATGTTCTTTGTCTCTTAATAGATAACTCATCTTCTTGTTGAATGCACCAAGATATACAACCAAACATTCAGCCTCATTTGTTTTTATCTCTTCAGGAATCTCTCTTACAATCTTTGAAAACCTGAGATTAAAAGATGGGACTAACTCATCTTTTCCTATGTGGATTCCCATGAACCTTTTCCTTACCATATTGGGTTTACCCTCTCACCAAATTTCTCAATAAAGGTCATCACAAACTGATTCCATGAAGCAATAGAACATGTAGGAAAATATGAGAACCAATCCCTGGCATCATCCTTAAAGGATTGAAAAAAAATCTTCATGAAAACATCCCCATGATTGACTTCATAATCCCCCATCACATTCATGAAATTTTACATATGCTTAGAGGTTGATTCTGAATTTTTCCCTATTAATTTGGGAAAATACTTCCTAACATTCTTAGGAATCAAGTTAGGGAAACCTCTAATACCATTGAAAACTAATGGCATATACTTTTCAATCACAAAATCCTACCTGGAACTAGAAAAAACTTATTTTCCTTGTGTTGGTGTTTAAAATAACAACCCAGCTAATCCTTGAAACTCTCTAAGAGGTAGCCAACCTCTATATTAAAGAACAACAAAGGCTAGTGGCTAGCTAACAAGATTCATTCAAAGATTGACATCTCCTACACTTCTGGCTCTGCAGGACCAAGCTGGGTAAACCTAAACAATGCTCAAAACTTAATTTACTCATACACTGACATTGTTTTACAAAGCAGATAATTCCCAATGAAACAACACTAAGGGAAGCATTGATAACTTTAAATTTGGCTAAATTCTCAATAGTTCAGCCCTCTCCCAACCATTGGAAAGCGGGACAAACAATAACACAGTAAGATTAGAATGATTTTGCAATTAATTTTGTTTTTGAGATGCACAAACTAAAAAATAGATCAGTGCCAGTTCTGGGTGATGGAGTCAGACACATAAAATAAATTCTCCAGCAAACAATCTTCAACTAGTGGATTTAACTTGCTAATGCTTTGCATTAACTATTAGTGCCTTGCACCAACAATCCTTCTCTTGATATTAGTCAAATTCTATGAACCCCTAAACCTGCAAATGCACAAAGAAGCCAAACATTGTTAGTGTTAGATCAAATATGCATGTAACAATGAGGGATTCCCCATAAAATCCATCTATCTAAAACTTAAATTAGGAAATGAAGAACACAATGAAATTATAACATGTAAATACTAATTAAGCAAATAGCATTATGATCCTATGGGGGAATTGGTGCCAATGATATGTTGCAATTGGCCCTTTCCCAATTCCTATGATTGCAAATGTGGATTGATGAAGAAATGGTCAAATCTCCAAAGAGATTTGAGCATAACCTTGATGCAAGTGTGAAAATATGAAGAGTGTTTGGATGAAATGGGAAAAATCAGTTCTCACATGAAGAGAGTAACTTTGCATATGAGTTGTGGATGGAGATTGAAGAGAAGAGTCTCCAATTTATAGATTCAAATCTTGGAAGAGATAGTGAAAATAAGCAATGTGGGACAAAAGATAGTCCAATGGCATTGTGCCACTTGTCCAAATGTGATTGGATGAGGAATGTGCAAGTTTTGGCCAATGTGCCAATAAATGCAATTAGGTGGCATTTCAAACTTGAGAAATGACATGTTGAAGGGGGAAAAGGAATGAAGTTAATGTCACTTGGCTCAAGGTCAAAGACATGTAAGAGGCTTTCAATGCCTTGTTGGAAGGACCAAGTCCACTTGGACTTTTTGAATTCAAAAGAGGAATATTCCCTTTTTGATGCTTTGTGGGGGAAAATAGGAGAATTAATAAATCAAAGTAATTGATTTATTGTGCAAGTTGCATTCTCTAGAGAATTTTAGTGAGAATGATTAACTTAAACAATGTTTTGATTAATTTAATGAAGAATTAGGTGATGTGACAATTTAGACTTAAATAGATGAATTAATTTAAATTAGAATTGAGAGGAAATGATTCATTAAATAAATGATTTGATTTATTTAATAAAGAAGGAATGTGTTAGATTAAATCAAATAAGGTTTAATTTATTTAATTTAATAGGAGGACTTTAGATATTTTAATTAAATAAAATGATTTATTTAATTAAACGAGCAATGTAGGGTTAATTAAATTAAACTAATTAATTTAATCAAAGGAGGCGATAGACTTAATCCAATAACTAGTAATTTATTGAATTAAAGGATAGAAAGTGATGAAATGCTGAGAATTTGATTTGAGATGAAATGTTGTTAGTAATTAGGATCAGGTGTGCCAAAACGAATTTGTACATTTTTCATGTCTACAGATTATTCTTATCAAATCCTATCTGCACACCTAAAATCACAATCGCTTGCTCAAAGTACTTTAATTATTTCTTTGAAAGAAAACAGTGAACAAACAAAACAATCTCATGAAACTTGAGATGATAAAATCAAAGACACTTTGTATTATTTAATTTGTATAACTGAAATTGTACAAAAATGGAGACAATTTGATGACATTCATGAATGTGGAAGCACTTCATGATGTTAAATGCATAAACTGGCTGTATTTACACTTGAATTCATAAAATTACAGCTTACAGACTCAAACAACGACTCAGAAAATACAAATCTCTATCTACACAGCTCAATACAAAAACTCAGAACCCTTTACAATGAGAGAAGAAGAGAAGATATAGAAGAATTGAGGAAACCCTAAAACTGATCCGAAAATGCCATCTTGAATCTTCATTCACCATTGATCATCAATTGAAAAATAATATCTCTTCTTCCTCCCTTTGCAGCAACAAACATATTCCTTCCAACTGCTCATCATTGCATAGCAACAAAAAATCAACCCATGTGGAGATTCAATCATTTTTCCCAGCTGCAAAATATCTCCTCCCGTTCAAATTTTGTTTCTATTTTTTGCTCTTCATTTGCTGCAGCAATGCTTTTAGCAAATATTTTCCTTTTGACTATAAAGTGAATAATAAATTTCACTTTACTTACATCATTTTCATCCAACATTAAAATATCTCACCTCTCAGCCAATAAAATAATCTACATAGTGAATATATATTCAGTATATACATTATTTCTCCCATGAAAATTGCAATATTCTCAAAAATTCAACTATATTTAAAAGCATTTCCTTTAAATATTTAAAGCTCTTACTATTTGATGGGATAAATAAAACTTTACCCATGCTTCATTTAAATATTTCATATTTGAAATATTTTACATTTTACCCCCACCACCTATTCACCAAAAAAAATGCACCGGGTCCCATCCCGTTTCACATCCCAAACTATTGCAACCATTATTAAATTTTTGAAATTTAATAAAAATGGGCTCCTCCCGTGTTCTCGCGCACCTCGCAAGCTTTTTGGTTGCATCACAATCATCCTCGTGAGGTCCGCGAGAATGCCCTAATTTTCTGCATTTTGTGAGCTCCAGTGCTCTAGTGTGGGTTTCCCTTCTGTTGTGCGTGGTTTTCATTGTTAACTCCATCTGGCGTGGAGGTCCTCCCTCCTATTTGGGCCGAGCCCCAATCCACTCATTGGTCGTGTGAGCCTCCTTCTCACCTGCGGGTCTCCCCTTCACCTCTGGGGCGGGAAACCTATTGGAACCTGGGCACGGGCCTTCCTGTGCTATCCGCGCCCACCTCCATGCGTGCCTCTCTCTCTTCACTGCCCATGAGCTCCTTCTATGCTTGTTGCACGAGCCTCTCATGGTCTTTTTTCTTCATCTTTTGGCCATGCCTTCTCTTCCCTACTTGGTGCATAGAGATTCCACCCATATGCACGAGCCTTCTTCTTGCTTGGCTGCATCCTCAAACAATGCGTGCGGACGTACCTCATGCATTTGCTAGAAAGTTTCTAGAGCCATTTCAACAACTCCATTTAGATGTACCTCTCTGATGTAGCTGATGTAGCCATAATATTCTTACACAAAAACAATCCCTCTGTATGTATGAATATCATGGTCAATACTACACATTGTTGTACCAATCATGAACATTTGATGCTTGTCCATTGCAGAATAATTTTACCCCTTTGATGATAAAATGCTCAAACTCCACATTGAAAAATGTGGATCTCACTTTGCTCTTGAAATAAATCACAATTGTACACCCCTCCTCACACTGATCAACTTGGAACAACATAATTGACATGGTTGCAACACTGCAATAAATACAGGTTCATGATCACAGAAAACATTTTAATTCCATAACCATGCAAAGCATATCGGGTCCCTTATGTACCTGACTAAAAAAAAATTCATTTTCAAACAATTTTTTGAGTTCAAATTGTTCTGATACTGCGTTTTGGATACTTCTAAAGTTGAAGATCGAAGTGGGTATACATCAGAAACTGTTTTCAATCACTTTTGCAAAATAGTCAAAATAGGCCAAGTTGCCTCAAGAATCAATCTGGGAAACTGGTCAAACGACCATTTGAAACCATAAAAACTTGCAAGAATATAGTCATTTTACCCAAAAGTATAGTGCAAAAGACAGATCAGAGAAATAGATTACAAGGAACCGGATATTAATCGGCAAAGTTTCCCAGTCAGGCTTTTCTAAAACAACAGTTGTTCTGAACCAACACAAACTGACCCAATTGCCAATTTGTAACAATAGTGAATCAACTCCTGGTGAGTTGCCATCAGACATAGTGGAACATTAAGGTACCTTCAACACTTTTGCAAAAGGAAAATCTATGAAACATATTTTATCAAAAGTTATTGATGATCAAAGTTGGCCTCTCAGAAAGGCTGTCAGGAATGTAGTTGCAAAACAGAACAAACTGCATTTGGTTTCGATTTGCTAAAAATAGCAAATCAGATCATGAGGCTCTGGAAACTGACACTTGAGATCATTTAAGTGTGGGGAATATGGAACAATATTTGTTTTTTCATGACAGTGAACTAGTTGCGAAAACCAAGCTCAAACAAGAAGCAACTTCACAAAACAAACAATCCGCAAACAACAGAACAGTGTGAAAACCCTCCAGCTTCACTTTTTGAAACGTTGTCAAAACTTATCATGGGAAGCTAAAATTTGACATACCTGCTCACATATGTCAACTGAGTATGTCTGCAAATGGGTTTTGCACAAAAATCAATAGGCTTCAAATTATAAGCCTCCAAAATGGGTCAGTCAAGACTGATTCTTTAGGTGCACTTCTGAAAGTGCAGAAACAAAAAATTTTAAATAGGCATCTCAAATTTGCAAAATTTGAGAGTTCCATCAGTGGCTTTGACTGTGGATGTATTCCCCCTATGGGCATAGCAAGATCCTAGATCTCTGGAGAGTAGACCAAATGTTGTTTTTGATAGGTGCCCTCAAACTGCTCCCCTATTCAACTTTCATTTTTTCAACTTCATCTAATGACCCCAGGCCCCCAAATGAAAAATGGAGATCAATATTTACCTCTGTCAAATACAACTCTGTTAAAAAAGTTGATCTACCTCCATATATGCTTGCCTCTGTCATACAATAGTAACATATGTGACCCTCTTACAAGCAGAAAAATGTGGTGACAACTAAAATTTTCCTGATTACAAACATTGCCACTGACATTCTTCTTTACTTTTCTATGCATACCACTACCAGTATAATCTTTATCAATCTTCATTGTATAATTAGTCAAATTTTGCAAGCTTTCATCATCACATGACACATGTGTGTTACATTCATTATATGAAATATGCTCAGATTGAAAATAACATTCCCTGTTATTCATCTTGTTGTCATGTTCTACAAAAATACCTTCCAGCTGAACTAGAAACCGAAAAAGTTCAAACTCCTTCAAGTAACTGACACCAAGATGTTCAACCTTACCTAACACACCTGTTTCAAATGTAAAACAGTCATAAGAGGTTCCCTCAAGGAGTTCATCAAATTGTTCTTTTGTTTGTTGAAGACCACATTCTAACCATGTATGAAATGCATAATTGGAACTCTCAACAAAGAGTGGTTTATCTCTCAACCAATATGTTTCATCATTTCTCATCTCCAATGAAGACAGAGGCTCATCAAACAATGGATTCTCCATTATATTTATTTCTGACATAAGACTCTCATCCTCCTTAGCATGAATGTCCAAATCCTTCAAGTCATCATTGCACTCAAACTCGTTGCAAGCACTAGAAGAGCAGATAGACACATCTTCAATATTATTCCCATTCTTAGATTGTTCAGTACACACATCTGACATTTCTGCCATATCCACTTAATCTGGGAGTGAAATCATGTCCTCCACATCTTGCATACTAACATTATCCTCATCTGATATAAAAATTTCCAATTCTACTTCATTCAAGCTAGTATGACCAGCATAAGAAAAATCAACATGGTTTTCAACCTTGGTAATATTGTAATCAGGATTACATGGTTCTAACACATTGAATGATGAATTCATTATCTCATCATCACTTTTATCATCAAAAAAATTACCAAATTCATCAGAACCATAGGACTGCAGATGGACCCCCTCTGTGATCTCATCACTAGAACAACCAGTAGTTCCATTACATGATGTGATATACCAAGCATCTGAAACTGTTTCCATCTTTGTTTCACATAAACAATCATGAGAAGTAAAAGCATAAACAGGTTCATTACCTTCTTCATCATTATAAGGGCATTCATAGTTAGTAGAAGAGTAATCAATTTGACCTTCATCAACATCCCCATCACAAGATGACTTATCACTGCACAAACCATGCTCATATTCCTCAGAGTAGGTTCTTGAACCTTCATCTTCAATGTCTTGATTACTGATGTGTGAGGAGAGGATTTCAACATTTGCATTATCTTCACAAACCAAGACATGACATGGAAAGATATCTTGTATCTCATTCATTTCTTCATCACACAAAATATTGCAAGAAAAAAATTCATGCATATTCATTTGTTCATCATACCATGTATCTTCCTCTTCATTACTGCTGCAAGGATCAACACATGTGTTGATCGTAAACTGATTAAAGTTAGTGTCCACATTCATACAACAAATATCTTCATTCTGAGACACTATATTTTGTGCAGATTGTGATGATGGAGAAATTGGAGCAGCAACATCACTACCCTCTTGACAAACACTTTTATTAACTGATCCATGAGTTCTATTTTCCTGAGGTGTGTTAGGATGACAAACACTCACAACCCAATGTCCTTTCAACATTGAGTATCTCAAATTGTTCTCAATGTCTATAGCCATCTGATACGCTTGGAGTAGGGTTGTAGGCTCTTTATCCCTCAATATATAACTCATCTTTTTGTCAAATTCTCCCATGTACACCACCAAACATTCAGCATCATTTGGCCTTATGTTCTCCGGGATCTCTCTAATGATCATTGAAAATTTGAGATTAAAATATGGAACTAATTCATCTTTCTCTTTCTCCATTTTCATGAACTTTTTCCTTATCAAAACAGGGTTAATCCTTTCTCCAAATTATTCCATGAACACTGCCTTGAGCTCTTCCCATGAATGAATGGAAGAGGCTGGTAAATAAGAGAACAATTCTCTTGCATCTCCTCTCAAGGACTGAATAAATAACCTTATGATCACATCTTCATGATCAATCTCATAATCATCCATCACATTACTAAACTCTTACAAATGTTTACTTGTTGATTCATCCTTATCACCAATGAACCTTGGTAGCTTATTTCTGACTTTAGCTGGAATGTCATTTGGATAACCATTAAGGTTACTGAAATTGATAGCTCTGTACCTTCCAGTGTTGAAACCTCTTTGAAAATATGGCTAGGACTGATCACAAACCATAGTTCCATCTAGAACCATACTAGGGTGCATGTATTGGGGCATCTTGATATGCCCTTTTCAAATTTTACATATCAAATCTACAATTGATCATTCATTTGCCCTATTTCTACCTTTCAAAACAATCTTGGAATACCATAATGCATGATTAAATATGCATTTACACATAAGGTCTATTTAGTGGGAAAATTTAAAGAACACGCATACTTCTCCAACAAGATACATAAGCTGCAAATTGCAATTCAGAAGTATGCAAATGAAGTATTACTGTTATTTCCCTCTTTTAGTGCTATTCACTCAATAGGGAACCCAATTTTTTCCTAAATTGTTCAAATATGGTTTTCATACAGAAATTTCTTGAAAACCAAGAATGAAAAATACCTAGAAACTGTGCAGTTGCTACAAATTGTGTTCTTGACTGGTAATATTTGTAGATTTGGAACTTTCTTCAAATTTTCAATAGGTTCTATCAAATAGAGTTGCCACCTCTTTTCACAGAGGACTAAACTTCAAGTAGTATGAAGTTCTTTTTTAGTTAAACTTCTTTCTCTGAGTTCCTTTCCACCAGCAGAGCACCACAGCTTACAAAACTGTTCAGGTTCACTGCAACACTTTCTTCTCCAGGGTTGAAATCCTTCAAAATTTGAACAAATTTAGAATGGAAAATAATAGTATGACTCTATAACCGTCTACAACTAGAGATTCATTATCTTCCCCAATAGAGTTGCAATTCTGTTGGTGTTTAAAATAACAACCCAGCTAATCCTTGAAAATCTCTAAGAGGTAGCCAACCTCTATATTAAATAACAACAAAGGCTAGTGGCCAATTGACAAGATTCAATCAAAGACTGACATCTCCTACACTTCTAGCTTTGTAGGACCAAGGTGGGTAGACCTAAACAATGCTCAACACTTAATTCACTCATACACTGACATTGTTTTACAAAGAAGATAATTCCCAATGAAACAACACTAAGGGAAGCATTGATAACTTTAAATTTGGCTAAATTCTCAATAGCTCAACCCTCTCTTAGCCATTGGAAAGTAGGACACACAATAACATAGTAAGATTAGAATGATTTTGCAATTAATTTTTTCTGAGATGCACAAACTGAAAAATAGATCAATGTCAGTTCTAGGCCACGGAGTCAAACACATCAAATGAATTCTCCAGCAAACAATCTTCAACTAGTGGATTTAACTTGCTAATGCATTGCATTAACTGTTAGTGCCTTGCACCAACAATCCTTCTCTTGATATCAATCAGATTCTTCTTATCAAATCCTATCTGCAAACCTGAAATCACAATCACCTGCTCAAAGTATTTTAACTATTTCCTTGAAACAGAACAGTGAACAGACAAAACAATCTCATGAAACTTGAGATGATAAATTCAAAGGCACTTTGTATTATTGAATTTATATAACTGAAAGTGTACAGAAATGGAGACAATTTGATGACATTCATGAATGTGGAAGCACTTCATGATGTTAAATGCATAAACTGGCTGTAAATACTCTTGAATTCATAAAATTACAACTTACAGACTCAAACAATGACTCAGAAAATACAAATCTCTATCTACAAAGCTCAATACAAAAACTCAGAACCCTTTACAATGAGAGAAGAAGAGAAGATATAGAAGAATGGAGGAAACCCTAAAACTGATCCGAAAATGCCATCTGGAATCTTCATTCATCGTTGATCATCAATTGAAAAATAATATCTCTTCTTCCTCCCTTTGTAGCAACAAACATATTCCTTCCAACTGCTCATCATTGCTCAGCAACAGAAAATCAGCCCATGTGGAGATTCAATTATTTTTCCCAGCTGCAAAATATCTCCTCCCGTGCAAATTTTGTTTCTATTTTCTGCTGCAATACTTTTAGCAAATATTTTCCTTTTGACTTTAAAGTGAATAATAAATTTCACTTTACTTACATCATTTGCATCCAACATTAAAATATCTCACCTCTCAGCCAATAAAATAATCTACATAGTGAATATATATTCACTATATACATTATTTCTCCCCTGAAAATTGCAATATTCTCAAAATTCAACTATATTTAAAAGCATTGCCTTTAAATATTTAAAGCTCTTACTATTTGATGGGATAAATAAAACTTTACCCATGCTTCACTTAAATATTTCATATTTGAAATATTTTACATTTTACCCCCACCACCTGTTCACCAAAAAAAATGCACTGGGTCCCATCCCGTTTCACATCCCAAACTAGTGCAACCATTATTAAATTTTTGAAATTTAATAAAAATAGGCTCCTCCCGTGTTCTCGCGCACCTCGTAAGATTTTTGGTTGTGTTAGCATCATCCTCGCGAGGTCCACGAGAATGCCCTAATTTTCTGCATTTTATGAGCTCCAACGCTCTGGCGTGGGTTTCCCTTCTGCTGTGTGTGGTTTTCATTGTTAACTCCATCTAGCGCGGGAGTCCTCCCTCCTGTTTGGGCCGAGCTCCAATCCACTCATTGGTTGCGTGGGCCTCCTTCTCACCCGTAGGTCTCCCCTTCACCTCTGGCGTGGGCAACCTATTGGAACCTGGACACGGGCCTTCATGTGCTATCCGCGCCCACCTCCATGCGTGCCTCTCTCTCTTCAATGGCCGTGAGCTCCTTCTCTGCTTGCTGCACAGGCCTCTCATGGTCTTTTGTCTTCATCCTTTGGCTGTGACTTCTCCTCCCTGCTTGGTGCACAGGGATTCCACCTATACACACGGGCCTTCTTCTTGCTTGGCTACATCCTTAAACAATGCGTGTGCCCCTGCCTCATGCATTTGCTAGAAAGTTTCTAGAGCCATTTCAACAATTCCATTTAGATGTGCCTCTCTGATGTAGCTGATGTAGCCATAATATTTTCACACAAAAACAATCCCTCTGTATGTACAAATATCATGGTCAATACTGCACATTGTTGTACCAATCACGAACATTTGATGCTTGTCCATTGCAGAATAATTTTACCCCTTTGATGATAAAATGCTCAAACTCCACATTGAAAAATGTGGATCTCACTTTGCTCTTGAAAGAAATCACAATTGTACACCCCTCCTCACATAGGTCAACTCGGAACAACATAATTGACATGGTTACAACACTACAATAAATACAGATTCATGATCACAGAAAACATTTTAATTCCATAACCATGCGAAGCATGTCAGGTCCCTTGTGGACCTGACTAAAAAAAATTTTGCTTTCAAACAAGTTTTGAGTTCAAATTGTTGTGATACTTCCTTTTGAATACTTATGAAGTTGAAAAACTAATTGGGTATACATTAGAAACTATTTTCAAGCACTTTTGTAAAATAGTCAAAATAGGCCAAGTTGCCTCAGGAATCAATCTGGGAAACTGGTCAAACGACCATTTGAAACCATAAAAACTTGCAAGCATATAGTTGTTTGACCCAAAAGTATAGTACAAAAGATGGATTAGAGAAATAGATTACAAGGAACCGGATATTAATCGGAAAAGTTGCCCAGTCAGGCTTTTCTAAAACAACAGTTGTTCTAAACCAACACAAACTGACCCAATTGCCAATTTGTAACAATAGTGAATCAACTCCTGGCGAGTTGTCATCAGACACAATGGAACATTAACGTACCCTAAGCATGTGCGCAAAAGGAAAATCTATGAAACATCTTTGATCAAAATTTATTGACGATCAAAGTTGGCCTCTCAGAAAGGCTGTCAGGAATGTAGTTGCAAAACAGAACAAACTGCATTTGGTTTCGATCTGCTAAAAATAGCAAATCAGATCATGAGGATCTACAAACTGACACCCAAGATCATTTAGGCATGGGGAATATGGAACAGCATTTTTTTTTTCATGATAGTGAACTGGTTGCAAAAACCAAGCTCAAACAGGAAGCAACTTCACAAAACAAACAGTTTGCAAACAACGGGACAGTGTGAAAACCCTCCAGCTTCACTTTTTGAAATGTTGTCAAAACTTATCATGGGAAGCTAAAATTTGACATGCCTACTCACATATGTCAAGTGAGTATGTCTGCAAATGGGTTTTGCACGAAAATCAATAGGCTTCAAATTATAAGCCTCCAAAATGGGTCAATCATAACTGATTCTTTAGGTGCACTTCTGAAAGTGCAGAAGCAAAATTTTTGAAATAGGCATCTCAAATTTGCAAAATTTGAGAGTGCCATCACCTTGCATACTTTTACTTTCCATTCCATAGGGAAGCCTTATTATACCCACATTCAATCAAAACACAATTAATACATGGATGTCAATTGCACTTGCCCATTTTACATAGATTGAATATGTATGCATTAAGATCTTCCTAGAGGCATAAATCAAAATGAACATACTCCTCAACTATTATAGATATTACATGTTACCTATCAGAAGTATAAAAAGAACTACCATTGTTCCCCTCTTAATGCTAATTCATCTAATTAGGAACCATTCATCATCCCAAGTTGTGAATATTTTCCATAAACAAAATAATGCTCTTTTTAGCTTTATGAGAATACTTGGAAGTTAAGAAACACTTGTTAACCTTTTCTCCCTGGCTGCAAATTGTGCAAATTTGGAACTTTTCCTTCCATATCAACTAGTTCTTTAGACATATTCGCCATCTCCTTAACAGAGGAACGAATTCCAAATGACTATGAAATTATTTCAAGAGTAGATCATGTTCTGGATCTTCTTCCACAACAGATTCATGCTCAAATACTTTGAGATTGAGCTGCTACCAACCCTTTCCAGGTCCAAAAACTTTAGACATCTAAACTTAAAATTTTAGATTCTATAAATACATGACTCTAGGATACTACTATCTATGCCTGGGATTCATTTTTTATTTAAATTTGTTAGAAGTTCTCCCCAGCAGAGTCACCATTTTGTTGGTGTTTTTAATTTCCAACTAGGCTTCGTAATTCTCTAAGAAGTTTCCAACTTCTATGTTCAATAATTCACAAAGTTAGTGGCCAACTGACAAGATTTAGTCAAAGATTAATATCTCCTACTTTTTAGGTTTTGTGAGACCAAGGAGGGTGTTCCCATTTGTGTTTATATGATTTTTCATGCCTCAAGAACACTTCAATACAAATATATATTCCTACCAGTGCTAATAGATACCATTTTCCAAGGGTTTGGCAAACCATGGAGTAAAAACAACTATCTAAAGCTAGGAAACTGGATACAATGTGAGATTTGCATCTCAAGAGAGATAAAATTTGAAATTAAGATGTTCTGACCTTGAACCCACATGCTTGGGGTGACTGCTTTGAATTATTAAAGAACCCTGAATGAATTAACTAGCACCTCATTCAATTGGGTAGGAGTCACATGAGATCTAACCTTGATATCATTGAACTATCCTCACAATGCCATACACCATAAGAAATTTCAACATTCAAAACAACTCTCCTTATCAAATCCTTAGCATATTATCATAGACCTATAATTCCATTTCAAGCATTTGATTAACTCATTAAGGTAAAGGAAGAAAGTAAATCATACATTTAAATATATCATTGAAGATGAGTGAAAATCCGTTAATAATTTCATTCACAATCTATCATAAAACACACAGGAGAGCAATTGCCTTAAATATTTTAAATTTCTTTTGATGTTAGTAATTACATAAAGTATAGTATGCATATCCCATGTACATACCCTACCCAAAATGATCTACTAACTAAGCCTTCCCGAATTTTGCATTGTATGCATTCACTATACACCACCTAAACCTTAGGACTCAAAAATCTGACCTCAACATTGAGCCTTGAAATCTCCTTTTTAGACTAGTAGAGCAACAAGCATGGGGCTCAATTATTGATACATTTCAACCAAATTTCATTCCAACCAAAATGAAATTTCAACCGCATCTATAATTCCCCACTATCAAATATAATCATACAACGATTAGGGGAATCAAAATAGTTACAACTCTTATAACCAATCAATCGAAAAAATGCCACCGTAGCACTTTCGCACCTGTCCACATCAAACCCAAAAAGATAGCAACAACACTAAAGAAAAATCTCAAGACCTAGATGACCACACCATCATCACGCACTAGGAACAAACACATGGCCCTAATACAAGCAACTCCTCCACGTCCTTGCTTCACTAGGAAGCAAGAGCATCACCTTACCCTTGGCAACATCAACACCAGAACTAGAAGCAATGCACGATGCCACCGTAGCAATAGGGGATGTCGCAAGGACCCCTTCATTTGAACCAACCAATTCAGTTAGGGCCACAAGGTAGCCACGATATTCCAAATCAATGTCAGAAATTTCACCACAAGAGCCACCAAAAATCTCAATGGGTGACTTGTATCGTCGAGATTTTACCTCAACCTCAGCCTCATCGCCACACTCATCGGACTCACTTGCCTCTGCATAGCCAACTACCTCAGATCGTGCAACCCATCCTTTGAGCCGAGGACTACTCTTGATGAGATTCGAGAGGGACCCAACACCCTCATCAATGGCACTAGGAGCACCAAGAATAGTGCTCTATTCATTTTTTGTTACCCCTCACTGCAAATTCCTAGCACACATCCTTACACTTCTGCATAATGGAAAACCAGACATAACTGACTTACTCATCTTGCTCGCGGGCTCAAAACTATACAAGAACAACAATCACTCAACAATTGAACTAAGACTCAAAAATGCAATGATGCTAATGAACAATTAGCAAGCATTTATCGAGCAAGCTGGTGTAGAAACCATTAATGCTCCAATTGCAGTATGATCAAGTGAGCATTTAGTGGCTGACATCAATTTCACCATTGAAAATCTCCAAGTTTATGGAAAATTGCGTACAACCCATCATGATTTCCAGGAGAAAATCGCTCCCATGCATGGAAATCAGGATGAGATCCATCAAAAGACTTGCACCATTAATGTATGTAATTTTCAAAGTGCAAACAGTCATCACATGGCTGGATCAAAATTTTGAATTCAAACCATTGATATGATAAGGAGCTGACACGTCAAATGACTCAGATTGAGTCAAACATCATTGGAAATCCCATGTCACCATTTGGAGAGCCCTGTGGCCAATCACACACTTCATATTCAAAAAAATGCATGCCAATAGCAGGCCCCAACTAGCCACCTTGTACCATCGAGTGTGGCCATGCGTCACCAGCTCGTACACCTCTTAGCATTTCCAAAAATATTAATTTGATCATGCGAGGTTGGCGAGGGACGGTCATAATTAATCCCCATAACCCTCGTTATTAAAAGGTTTTTGTCAATTTGATAACTTTCTAGCACCGTTGGCAGATCTGTATCAGACCCACATCACCGTACACGATAGGTGGCATCAATTCACACACCTCACACAAATTTGGTGATGTCATCAAGAAACCTTGCAAGGTCCGCGAGGAACAGGCGAGATTTGAAATCACCGATCCGACGATCCATAAATCTACACATGAAACAAAGTTAATCATAATAACGGGGACGACTAGGAAAATAAGGGGGGCAACCCTTAAGGCATGAATTATGAGACCAAATTCTAAACATTGGAAAAATTTCCACCTAGCTTTAAATAAAATTAATATTAATCCCGAACATGGAGAAAATTGGTAGGTTAGGTGAAGGGGCTGGTAACATGACATAAAAGGCTCTACAAATGACTTAAGCAACCGGAAACCCACAATGATAAGTCAACATAGAAATATAACACAAGGGTTTGTTTGGTGAAAACAAGATTAACAAGGGTAGAAAAACCCTAAACCCTAACATTTGAGCCCCTAGCATGAAGGAAGAACAGACAAGCCACCAAAACTAGGCAAGATTTTTGACAAACTTTAAAAGTTTCATCACCCCTCAAACCCAATCCTAAGATTTTTCAATAATTATAGTGGGTAGTTAATGCTTTGTTGGATTCATTAATTTATAAGGAATTCCAATATTTTTTATATAAAAGAAGTGTATTTCGTATACACAACTCTACATGGGTAGAAATTTTGTTCCTAGTTAGGAAAAATAATTATGAAATTCATCTTTATGCTGATTTTAGAAATCTCAATCGGCCTTCTAAGAAGCATAGTTACCTATTTCCATCATTGGATGAGGTCCTTAAAATTGTTAATGGGTTGCAAATGATTTTTTTTCTAAATGGTTATTCAGGGTACAATCAAGTGATGATATAATGAGAAGATCAATTGAAAACCACTTTTACCAAAAAATGCAACATCTTCACATAGAGAAGGATTCCTTTTGATATAATTAATGTAGGAACTAACTTCCAAAGGGCTATGGATATCCCTTTAAAATAATTGGTTAGAAAGTGCATAATTATTTACATGGATGACTTAACAATGTTCTCAAAGCACAAAAAGATTGTGTTCAGATTATATAAAGTTTTTTAGAGGTACAAAGAGTACACAATCTCACTTAATCCCAAGAAATATATTTTTGCGGTTATTAAAGGAAAGTTTTTAGGACATGTCATATCATAACAAGTTATCTCTATTGATCTAGATGCAAGATAGACCATCTTGAAAATCCAACTCCCTTCTAGCAAGAAGGAATTAAAGTTGTATTTTTTGTAAAATCAATTTTGTCCAAAATATTTTGTGGGATTTGTAGAGATCATTAGGCCACTCAATGGTATGCTAAAGTAGGATGGAAAAATAGAATGAACTCCTAAATCCAAATGATATTTTGAAGATATTAAGTAGGGAATCATAGATGCCCCCATATTGGTGAGTCTAGATTATGCATTTACCTTCTACATATACTCCATTTCATCATAACACACATGAATAGAAATGCTTACCTAGAAGAAGGGGCCAAGAAACAAGCTTCCAATATCTTTCATGAGTATAATATTGAAATTTTTTGAGTTAAGATACCCCAATGTGGAAAAATAAGCTTATTCTTATGTGAGGGCCATCAAATCTTTCAGACATTATACATTAAGTAGCAAGGTATATGCAATTTCTACCTATTCAACAGTCAAATTCCTACTTATAGAGAATGAGATAGGTAAATGTAGAGGAAAGTGGGTAACTATGTTACAAGAATTTAATTTAGGAGTTCATTGGTTTGAGGGAAGGCTATTGTGTGTACCATGACTAAAATTGGTTTGGATATTTTTTCCCATCAGTATAATCACAAGGATGTTTCTCTTGATGACTAGTATGATGATATCACCTTTTGTTTGCTCCATTAGATTTTTCCTCCTCATATGAATGTAGTTTAGTGGTGATAATTATTTTTGAAAACTAACCAATTCATGATTAAGGGGTATTTACTACATAAAATAAATCATGAAGGCATTTATTTGTTATTTCTATGTAAAACTAAAGACTCTAACATATTGAGTAGTTTCTATGAGATATTTGGAATGGATCGTGGTTTAACAGTTTTTACTGCTCACCAAATATTATAGGAAGCATACTATTGGCCCAATCTCTTCCATGATACACATTTTAATGTACATACATGTCATATCTTCCAAACAACTATAATAAGAGAGAATAATCCTACAAATGTCGCTACATCCAATAGTGGAGGTATGTTTGTTTACACACTGGATACTTGACTCCATTGGTATGATTAATCCACCTTCCTATGTAAATAATAGGTACATTCTAACTACTACTAATTATTTTACTAGATGGACTAAAGCTATAGATTATAAGTAGTACATAGCTAAGGTAGTAATGAATTTTTTTGAAGAGCACATAATCACATGTTTTTATTGTCCATTTTCTTCGATTTGTGATAAAAATCCATCTTCCTCATCATTGAAATTTTTAAATTGGCCCTATCATTATAGGATTGTTCATCATTTTTTGTCTAATTGTTATCCTAAAGGAAATGGGTTAGCGAATTCCACTAATAAAAACTTGTTAACATTCATTCACAAGCTACTTGATAAAACCCCAAGGATAGGCATACTCAACTTATATTTTCCCTCTAGGTAGATCGTACCTACAAGAAGGTCGCTGAAGGGACTTCTTATCATTTGGTATACAATTTGGAGCTAGAATTCACTATGCATTTAAAAATACCTACTTTGAAATTAATTAATGAGTACTATTCTGATGAGGATAGGTTGGAGGACCGCTTGACTTAGCTCATCCATTTAAAAGAAAGGTGAGATGATACCATTGAGGATTTATCTAAATACCAAGGGGTGGTTAAGCAATGGTATGACCATAATACTTAGGTTAAGTCATTTTGTGTCTCTAATTTAGTCCTTTACTAGGAAAAGGCTCACAATAAAAAAGGTGAACATGAAAAATTTGATATATTGTGGTGTGATCCATTCCAAATTTTAGAAATTTTTGGAGGAACTACTCACCAACTAAATACTCTCATAGGAGATGGCGTCCCATTGCCTATTAATGAGTAGTATCTCAAGCATAATTTGAAATCTTCAATCATTGTTTGGTTCGTTATCTTGTATACATTTAGATTAGGTTTTGTGTTTCTTGTGTCTCTTTTGGTGCTCGTTTTCTTTTGGAGGGTGATTTCTTGAAGGAAACATAACTCTCTTTTTTGGATTAATCAAGCATATTTATTTAATAAATAACGAGTCATATCTTTTCATTGGTGGAATTTCTAGGTTTGTGTTAAGTGATATAGGATGCAAGTTCATAAGAAACCATCTTGTGGTTGGGTTCTCTTTGAGGTGTTTGAGATCCTACGTCTTTTATAAGTAAATACATTAAAATGATTCATGCAGTCATCTTTGGGTTTTATGTGGTAGGGTGTAGGGTGAAAATACAAAAGTATTTATTTCAACACCATTGTAATTCGTAGCCTGACTTATGAGCTTCATTGTGCAAGGTTAAAACTGAACATAAAAAACATGTGCATTCAAAGATAAATTCAACTATGGTTGACCTCTTGGGAGGATTCAAATATCTCCACTAGGGATATAGACTCTTGGCTAGTAGTAGAGCTATGTTTGATGAAATAATAGTGATAATATCATTGGGGCTATAGAATCCTAACTAGTAGCAAGGCTATGTACCAATTTATTTTGAAGTAGAATCATTCATTTAGTCCTATCCTTTATTATGAAGATATTGGCGGTTACCTAAGGATGGAAAATGAATACATCTTGCACAAACTTGAATTTCTTGTATTAATGGATAGATCCATTGCTAGCTTGGGTTCTTCTGGTATGTATCCTAACTCATTTAGCTTAGCTAGTCAGTGAGACTAGATTTCTATGTTCATGATTCTTTGTTTATCTTTAAAATTCTCTAGAGAATTTCCCTAATTGAGTCACCATTTGGTGTGCCTTTCACACACACCCCATTAAATGAGGACATCCTCTTTTCTTTTTTCTTGGTTTTCTCACTTTTGAATATTAGGTTAGTGTTTTTTAGGCTAGATGTTCCTTTTTAGGTTGGTTATTTTTTTGTTTCAAGTCCTAGTCACGATATGGGTTAAAATTTTGGTGAGAGTGTGGAGATTTGGGAGTTGGTTGGATGACCCCTATTTTTTGATACAGTTGGATGAATCATTTTTCCTGGAGGAGATTTCCTTTGCATGGATTAGGCCCCAACTCGACTAAGGTCATGAGGTGTCATTTTCTCCATAGAGTTGTGTAGAGATGATTTTCTCACAAGGTTAAGAGCTCACTCATTTTCTAAAGGAAAGTTCTCACCACCAAATATTTGGCAATGTATTTATTGCATTAGGTAGTAGGTGTTTAGAATATTTTTGGATTAATTATTATGTCATTTGGTGATTTCTTGAGATTTCTTGCAATTTGTGGAGTTTTAAGCAACCAGACTCTCCTTGCCTATAAATGTAAGTGTCTCAAACCTTTTGTTTTCAAATTTTTATTTCCTTCCAGGTATTTCAATATGGTTTCATCCTCTCTTTTATAATACATCTAAATTAAAGTGTTAGCCAAATGAAATTATTAAGGATTTTAGAACTCATTTAATGGTTTTTTGATTTGAAAAATTATGGGTATGTGTCATCCCTTCATTAATTTTTTATGATCATTATAAATTTAATGTTTGGCACCCTCCATATTGTTGATCTTAGGATTGTGGTTTCCAATTTTTATCAACTTTTTCTCTAGTTTTAACCTACATTATTTTTCCTTCATCCATATGAGCTTAAAATTTTGGATGTTTAATGGGGTTTATTTTGACTTAGTTAATGTCTGGATTTTTTTGCCTAGATCTCTAATTTGGAAATGGTGTGTTATATGTATTTATGGTGAGATTGAGTTGGTTGGTCATGATGGGTATATCAAAGTATTTATGTTGAAATATTGTTAGGGAATCCATAAAGAAAACCTTATTTTGTGAAAATATGTGGGGGTTGTTTATCCCATGTTTTTTTCCTTTTACTAATGTTTTAAGTTTTATAGTTCTTATATCTCAACATTTAATTTTAGATTTGATCTTTAAAGTTTATAATTTTTTTATATTGAGTAATATAGACCATCATTCACCCAAGATCATGTCTGCATTGATTCCATACAAAGTATCTTTTGGTAAAGAAATCTTATTTTGTGTGAGTTTGTATGTTGCATAAATTTTGGGCTGATTAGACCTTATTTTCATTCCTTGTGTTTCCTCATATTGGCCTTTAGCTAATGAATTTTTCATAAAAAAATTCTTACAAAGTTTTGGTGGTCATATGACCTAGATTAGTTTTTCCACAAAAGGGTTATCTCTACCTTTTTATTACACTTGTGGAGTTTTGGTATGTGTTTAGATTTATACTTTCCTCTACTCTCTCAATATCTAATTTTCATAGGGTTGTGGGATGTTCTTTTTTCTGCAAATGTATTATTTTTCCTAATCTCTTAAAGGTTTCAATATGTTTGTTCTTCCATAATTGGGGTAATTGATTGTTCAAAATAGAAGCAAGGTAAATGTACAATCTTTTTCTCACAAGGTCAAAAGGGGTCCCTTTTTTTGCAAATTTGGGTATCCTTGGTTTCTCCATAGGTTCTTTCCATTTAAAATCTCTAAAATAGAGTGGTGAGTGCAAAGATTGATAATTTTTATAAGAAATTTATTTTATCATTATATGTGCCTTGGATGGTATTCATGTATATTTGTTATGGATCTTTATGACTATTTAAATATGTATTGAATTTATAGGTAATTTATTATAAAGATGGAAACATTTCCAAGATACTCATTAAAGGTTTTATGTAGATTTACATGGATAGAAATGCAAATATGAAGTATGAGTTCAAGGGATTGTATCGAGAGACTAACATTAAATTAGACTAGAGTATGATAGCATAAATCTTGGCCATATTCATATTGATGAGTTCAAAGAAAGGATTTTTAGGAATAACCCAACTCTCCATGCAAAGTAGTACATTGTAGAAATGCCCATACAACTATTTTTCCCACTTCGATGTAATTTCCCGATTTGATCATGGAATATAGAGAGCACTACTATAAGGATTCAAGGAAAATAATATTAGAATATGTGAGAGTATTATCATATTTTTCTAGAACTTATATCACCAAAAAAATTGGAATCTTTGTTTTCTCAACCATGTCTCTGACTACCAAAGAGAAATATTTTGGATTGTTTGACCAAGGACTAGAGTAGTGTACGAAGACTATTAATGACTTGTAGATGAAGCATCTTAAGTCCTTGTCCATAAAATTACCCAAATATTTTTATAGGAGTGGCTTCATCACTAAAATTAATGACTTAGTAACTTTGTTGAGTAGAGTAATGGGGATTAGCTCAACCTTAAATATTGAGAATTAGATTTAATATTATGTAGAGGAGATCCTTAAGAAATCCAAAAGGTTCCATTGGGGTTATATTATCAATGATAACATTCACCAACAATTCTCAATGGTGAAGAAGACCAAAATTTTCTATATCGCCTCCTGTGTTATTTATATATTGGCTAAGAACTTCAGGTATAGGGGTTTGACATCCTTAGGTCCAATGAGTAATGTTCATAATTAGCATAAGTTGTATGATTTATACCCTAAACTCTAGATGCACAATTCAATGAACCCCTATAATAAGGTAAACAATGCTTTCATCATGTTTTTTATGAGAACAATATAAAGGGACTTGAGTAGGAGGCTCTCCTCCTCATCTGTGGATTTAATCAAGATATATGGGTACTAGTTCATTCAGTTCCTAAATTTCACTTACCTCAAGATAAAGGGATTCTATAAGGAGTACCCTAATGATAAAATACTAATTCTAGAAATTACTAAGAAGCATTGTACTTCCAAAAAAATGCTAAAAGATAGGCATGGGGAAAGAGTACCCTATTCTATAGTAGTTGGAAGAGGATTGTATGCTTTTCCTTCCCACTAATTAGTTGAAGGATTATATTTGGAACTCTAGTTCTTCAACTTCAACTTTCACAACATAAAAATATTCTTGAACCCTATGGAAAGATGAAAAAATATATGGGTTAGAAATATAGGCACAAGCTATAAATTGAAGATGCTAAAATTTAAGTTAGGGTACATTAAATCTCTCTATATATTTTCTTCCTCATAAAATTTAGGATGATAGAAATATTCTTAATGAAAAAGAGTACAATTAGGTAGTAGATAAGCCAATAATCCAATCCCACTCCTAGATTGGGCTAAGGAAGAGATTATAGACCTCATTATATTGTGATTGGAATATTATAATAATCACCAATAAATTAGTGGAGGCTTAATCTTGAACTCTTATGGATCAAAGAGTTATATTAACATTTTGAAAAAATAAAGGAAGAGAAAGATTACTATGATGGAGGACTAACAAGAAAAATAATAAGTTGAACATGAAAAGAATACTAAATAAGGAGAGAGGGAATCTACTACAAAAAAAATAGTTTACAAGAGAAAGGATGAGCCTATAGAGGGGAATAATCCACAAGCTAATAAAACAAGAAAGGTGAAAATAGTTGCAACTAATTAGATAGTTGAAAGTTAAGAGTATCTCCCTCCATCTCCCAAACCTTTTATTTATATTTTTCTGCCTTCTCCCATCTCCATATCTCCCCTTGCATCCACAATTACTTCTACCCTTTTTTCTTCACCTCCTTCTATAGATATCTTTCAACATATCTTCACCTCCATTATCACTCCTTCCATTTCCCATGACCTCATATTTTCCATTTATTCTCCTCAATTTACCATGTTCGCTATCTCTTCTACCATCAAATTCACTTGTCTCCCTCCTACTTCTCTTGACATTCCCCAAAATTTTATTTCTCATCTTCCTCACATGCTTAAGGAGGTGACAACTACTTTTATCTCAAGTGAATAGAACCTTGCTAAGTCATCTTACTATAGATTTCCCTACCCCTTCTCAAGAGACATTAGAGCCTCCATCCATGGAGAATTTTTAGAAAGTGTTTGAAAGCTTAAAAACACAAGGAAAGGAGAGTATGGCTGATTTGAATTTTAATAGAAGAAACTCAAATTCCTACTCAGCAAGAAAAGACACCAAAGGGGACTCCCAAGGAGGAACCTGAAATAGTGCAGTCATTTAAAAAATAAACATATGTAAATATATGAAATATTCAAAGTGAAGCTTCTCCTCCACCTTCCTTGACATAATAAATTGTTGATAAGGCTAATAAACCATCATAGTTACAAAAAAATTTGAAGAAAAATAATCGAATAATAGAAATTATTAAGTTTAGTTTGGATTCTATCCTTAGAAAAATAGAAAGACCAAAGGAAAAGAAAAAGGAAAAAATAAGGTCTCGTATGACCAAGGATGCTTCAAGTTATAGTATTTTACATGTGGCTACTCCCAAATTATATAAAGATAGTAGGATGATTTTTATAGATGGATTTAAAGGCTCCACTATTAATCTCAACCCTACTAATAGAGCCTAGGAGATAGAAGAGTTTAAGGGGTTAGTCACAAATATTATGTAGAGAATGCATAAATATTAAGCTATTAAGGATAAATTAAAAAACCTAGTAGAACTCATTACACGTATTCAACATCTTGATACTCCTATCCAAAATGAATAGGTAAAGGTGGTCAATCCAATAGTTTTTTCAAAATATGAAGAGGATAAAAGAGAAAAGATGAGGTCATGGGGCCAATCCACTCAGGTTTGGTTAAAACATATTTTTGAAAATAGTAACAAGGTGATTAAGTTCTTCATTCAAGTTAAAAATGACTTCCTTGTTCTCAAGGAATAGGTGGATAGATTATCTCGGGATTGAATTAGAAATGGGAAATATCATGGTTTGGTATTCCTTAAATTAGAAGTTATCATTAAATTATATAATAAATTTTTGATAAAGGAAAATATATCCAATAAGTGTTATCACATAGGATTGCACCCTAGCTGAGTATCAAACTTAGCCATCATGTGAAACATGGAAACACCCTCAAGTCGTGGGTTGCTTATAGCAAGGATGAATATCTAGAGAGGGCTATTTCCCCTGGTGGATCACCTAAAACTACTAAAAATATCAAGGAAAAGGGATAGAAGGATGCTTGAAATAAAATCCCAAAAATAAGGAGGTGATGCACTAGAAATTTGAAGGTCTACTTACTGCACTGACTCACAATCAACATCAACAAAGACTTTTGATCTCACAACTCAATTTTAAACTTGAAATTCATAATTGTTCAATATGAATGTTTTGATTCAATGTTTTCTTAAGGGAAATATAGTTGTTTTCACAACTGCAACCTATTGAAACTATTCAACACAACATATAATTTAAATTGAACATGAAAATCTTGCTTTAAATTTGCATAAATGAGACATAAAAAGGATTCATAAATGGAATCATACTTTCAATATTAGATCATTCATTGGAAAAAGAGATAAAAGAATTGGAGAAGGAAATCTACTACCATTCTTATTAATTTGAAAAGAATTTTCTATTACAATGAATCTATAAAATATTTACAAGACACGCCTTTTATTTGAAAAAGAAGCAAGAACTAAAGCAAAAAAAGGTCTAAGAGATTCCTTTATAAAGAAGACTCTCAAATAAGACCTTTCCATGAAAAGGGGTTGCTAATTTTTGATGAACTATTGTAAATCCCCAAAAATTAGCCTTGATGATGACAAAAAACACTAAAAATAGACCTTTTATGGAGAGTAAAAGGTGGGATTCCAATCTAGGTACCCCCCTTTTGAGTTGGAGATGACTGATGTGTTTCAAATTTGCATTTTGAATTTTCCCTTGCTATAAATCACTACCAAAATCCCTAAAAATTAGGTCATTTGGTCAATGTTTCTGATTTAGAAAGATTGCCAGTGGCATGAAATTTGGGCATTACCCTTTAACACTAAAAATTACCTTTAAATCAAGAAATCTAGCCCTTGAATAACTACCCAAAGAGCACAAAATATGCATCTTTGCATAGGCTGCAATGAAACCATGAACATTGACCTTTAAATTTTAACCTCACTATGATATTGTAATGGCTTTCAACTTCTGCAACCTTGTGTCTCAATTGCCTTGAAAGGATACTCATCTTTGTTTTCAACATGTCTTTGACCAAAATAAGATGATAGAAGGAAATTGATAGGATGAGTGAATTATTGATGTCATTAATTGCCTTCTATCATCTTATTTTGATCAATCCTTCTTTGATTTCCTTGAATGATAACTTTTCTATCTTTGACATCCACACTAGCTATCCCTTCATGGCACTGTTCTTTGCTATTGAAGGTTGCCTTCCCCTTAATGGAATATTATGCATATTTTTTGGTGATTGTGATCATGCATGTTCATTATTCTCATCAATCTGTCCCTTTTTTGAGACTCTCTTATTTGTATCCTCTACTAAAAATGAAAATTTATTTGTTAAAGAAGTGGCCACACAAATGAAAAGATTTCCTCCACACTTTGGTTTACATAGTATAACATGCCTTTACACTATGTCATTACCTTTTACTCTTCTCATCAAAATTTTGACACTGCATCTCTAAGAAAATTTACTACCTCTTTATGCATAGAGATCATGGTATTGGGATCACCATCAACACATTGTGCTACATCTAAAATAATGTAGAATTCCATGCTTTATTACTCATAACTACATTATGTTGCTCATAAGTCTACAAGTGAATCATACCTAGGGTTCTCAATGCATCTATTTGTAAAACTAATCATTGTCATGATTTAAAACATAAACTCCCCTCTGTAGAGGTAGCTTATATACTAGTATTCTCTTTCCTTCTTGAGGAACACTGCTTGCTAAATTAATTAGATACTAAGAGGGGGGTGAATTAGTTTCCACACAAACTTATTGAATAAATACTTAAAAATTTACTGTAGCACAAAAAATATTAAGCAATAGTCAAACATCAAGTTCCACAACACATGGACACCATATTTTACATGGAAAACCCAATGAGGGAGAAACCATGGTGAGGATTAACTCACAGTATATAAGGTTATATCAATACTAGTAACAAAGAGGCTCACTACCAGATACATAAGCTCATTGCTTACAAGGACTTACTGTCCAAAAAGGAGGCTCACTACCTACAAAAATAAGAACAAAAATGGCTAACCGCTAGAGTTGCACTGAGGAGTTACACCACATGTGTAGGTTCAGTTCCTTTGATGATCAAAGTATTCACTCACATGATCTTCAACCACTGTTCACACACTTCACTCATACACACTCCTCTCTTCACATTCTCATTCACTACACACATATACCTCATAATCTTCTTCACCTTCTCATCTTCTAACCATCTTGTCTATATACCCAATTTATCCACATGCATTGATTAGGTCGGCCTATTTCTTGAAAATCATATTTTCAAGAAGATAACTTGTCAGCTTCATATCAAGAGTAATTCACCCATGTCATGCAATATCATGTCTACCAGGATTAAATTAATACAAAAATACTATTGCAAAATTATGCCTGAATGTTCTAGCTTGTTCCCTTCATACTTGGCATTTTCCTTCATGTTCTAGCACTATACCACTTTACCACGGTGTTCTGGTTTGGTCTTGGTGGTGTTAGTTTGGTGGTTACCACCTTACCGTGCATGGTGAGTTCACTCACCACGGTGACGTGGTAAGGCCGCCTGCAGCCTATGCTAGCGATTACCTCCTTACCTTGCGTGGTGAGTTCTCTCACTGCGGTGGCATGGTAAGGCCGCCAATGGCCTGGCTCAGCAGTTACCACCATACTATTGGCAGTGCTCCCTCTCACTGCAGTGTCCGAGGTGAGACCACTAGCGGTGGGCTCAACTGTTACTTCCATACCACAGGCGGTGGTTCCTCTCACCATGGTGTCCGTGATGAGGCCACCTGTAGTCGGCCTGGCAGTTACTACCCAACCGTGGGGTGGCCTAGTGCCCCCCTGTGGTAGCGCAGTGTGACCACCAATGGTTTTTCAAGTGGATACCACCATACCGCGATAAGCCTCAGATGGTTGAGGGTGAGCTTGGGTGAGCTCACCGCCATACCGTGAGGTGACTCAGACAAGGGCGCGGTTGTGCGGTGGAGTCGGGATGCAAGTCTGGATGGATTATCGCCATAATGCGAGGTGAGACAGTCTGGGTAGTGGTAGTGAGGTGGTTGGCAGGGTGAGCTCACATAAGCTCACCCCTATACCGTGGCTGGGTTGAATGGGCTCAGTGGTTGTGCGGTAAGACTTTGGAAGAGCTCAAAACTCGGTTGACTAAGTTGGACTGATTTGACCAACTCTCAAAAGCAGGGAACGAATGAGATGGTGACACGTGTCAAGTTCTTTGAGATCTCATTGGCCAAATGGTTATTTTCTAATGTGTGATTGAGCTACATTAATATGGCAAGGTTAACGGACATGTCTAAGACCGGATTTATTGTTGTGTGGCTCAATGCTTGTGGATTAAGCGGTGCACGCTATTAGAAATGGAAAGTTTGCAAGTGGATAATTCATTATCCTGATGACCATTGCTAGCAGAGAGAGGCTATACAAGTAAGCACACGGTAAGAGATTATATGTAATCTTGTGTTCAGTTAGACAAAGAGAGATGAGCGATAATAGAGAGAGGCTAAGAGTGTTCGAGCAGTTCAATCATAAACACTTAGACTCTCAGATCTGTTAAGATGTGAATCTGAGAGGCCAAGAGGCTGGCTGTGACAGTCATTTGTGAGGAGCTAAAGGGAATCTACATAGTATGTCATGAGGACATTGTAACTGTGTGATGATTCTAATTTTGTGTTGCCTATATTCTTTCTCCGGATGGACAAGATGTATTATCCTGAAGAGCATAGCTCTATGTTTGTATTGTAACTAGTTTTTTGTTACTGAATAATACAAGTGAGCTGAATGTTTTGGAGGTGGGATTTTTTACCTAAAAAGGTTTTCCCCAAGTATATCTGCGTGTCTACATGTTTGTTTTTCATGTTGTTTGATTATGTATCATGAATCCATGCTTGTGTTGAATTTATTATAAGTTATGCATTTACTTTTCTCAGAGGATCAATGGGGAATCAACTGTGCCTACTTCCACTTTATGGCATAGTTGTTTGTGTTTTTGTTGTTATTTAAATGAAAATATCTAAGGCACTGTTGTATTAGATGTTGATCTATGATCACATAACTGACTTTGTATCCCCAACAAGTGGTATCAAAGCTGGTTGAAGGAGGTCAAGGCTTGATGATACCAACAAGTGGTATCAGAGGCTTCTCCTGGTTACTGAAGTTCTCGGTATTTCTCCTGTGATGATTTATTAGCTTGGAAAGCTTGAGGAAATATGGAGAAATCGGTTGGTGATTGATCCTTCAATGAGTGGAAGTTCATGCTTCTTGATTCAACACATAGTTTTGAAAGACACCGAAGTTTCTTGGAGTTGATCATATTGTTGTAATATGGTCTGAGGGTCCTAGCTCGCAGAAAATGTTCCTAATGCAAAGGGCATGAGATGTGCTTATGGTTGTGTTGTAGCGAAGCGTGGTTTCATACTGGGTGTCTATGTGAGAGGCTCCCTGGCGGTATGGAGTTTCTTATGTTGTTGTTCAACCATGAAGTTTTGTGCTTGTGATGGGTGTTCTAACTTAGCACTGAAGGCATTTTCTCTATTGCTCTGATTGCATGGAGGCTATAAAGTTGATCTTAGTGGTACGCAACTTCTGAATAGCCTAGCTCTCTTGTATGCTTGTACATGATTGTGGTTTTTTGAACAAGTCTAAAATGGACCTGTTTTTCCATTCTTACCTATGTCTTGCACCCACATGGTTCAGATTCATGTCTTTGGCTCTGAAGGCTTTCTGTAGATTTTCCTAAAAATTCTATCATGCATATTCATGTTTCTTTTTATTGTTATGGTTAATCGTGATGGTTGTGTGCAGACTCCTAAGTCATCTAGATGAGCAGTGAATATGGAGATGCGAGGGTGTTTTATAAACACTATGGTTTTGTAGGTTTTGTAGAGTCAAGAAAAAAACTTGTGGTGTGTGGAGCTGTTGTTCAGCTATTTTCTAGACCTTGGCTTTTGGGGTATGATTGGATGAGATAGTTGTAGTTCAACATGTTTTGAGGAGGTGTGATGTCTTCTCTACATGAGAGTGTTGGTATGAGTTTCTCTTTCAACATTCTTGTGGTGTGTTTGTCTATTTCCTAGAGTATGGTGCTTGAGTTGTGGACATGACTAGAAAATTGGATCTGTTGTTGATCTGGTGTTTGAGTCATGTTTGTCTATGTGGGTTGTTCCTTTTGTTTATCTCAGTTGTGTAGTTTCCAGTGTGATGATAGTTTTGTAGGTTTCATTTGGTTTCATCCATGAGGTGTGCAATATTGTGGGTTGTCCTTACCTACATGTTTGTTGTGAGACAACTCAGAAGTGGACTGTCAATATCTACGAGGTTGTAACTGTGTGGTGCAGATCTATTAGCTGACCTTGTCTGTGGTCACTTGTGCATTGGCATGGGTGTTTTGAGATGAGAGGAGGAATGGCATTTGAGTACTTGAATAGTCAATGATGGGAACTTGAAGCATGTGAATCACGATGTCATGGAGAGCTTGATGCACTGGCTAGTGTAAGCTTTTGATAGTGATGGTGTGGTCGATCATGGTGCTTGGAAAGCTCAGTGTCACATTTTAGTGGGAGCTTTAACAGTGATTTTGGATTCATCACTTGGTGGTGAATGATATTCTTTGGTGTTGCAGATACTTCTTGAGGACTCTTAGATCTTGTTTTTGTAAAAGATTTCTCTTACATCTGCATGGTCACTCTTTGAAGATGTGCAGCATCTTGGAGCCATGAAAGATGTTGGTAGTTTCTGGTTGAGGTGTTGGTTGTGCTTGACAGGTGATGTTAGTTTAGAGTTTGTTTGCTTTATGTCATGGTATACTCTTGCTTGTGCATTAGAGTTTTGGCATGTTGCTTTTCTCTTAAGACCATGGCTTGTTCACTTGAAGCATGGTCTCTCCTAAGGGGGATGTGTAGATCATGGTGTCATGATAAGTTCATGTTCCTAGGTTTGGAGCTTTGACATTGGTCTGGGGTTTCTCTTTTTTTTTAGTGCATTGGTCATATGCTGGAGGAATTCATGTTTATTGCAGTGATACAGTTTGGAGCTAGCATGAAATCATAGGTTGTTTGTGCTCATGGATGCATGGAGAATAAGGTGAGGCTGGAATTATTTTGAGAATGTTGTTGTTACAACTGAAAGTTTGAGAAGCCTACACTTTGGTTGAATACGAGCTCAACAAAGACCATGAAGGAGAATGCTCTTGGGTAAGTCATCGTGGCTTGTATATCTTGGAGGAGCATCTTTTCTTTTCTTCTTGGTCTGCTCGGCAGTAAAGTTTATTTGAAAGATATTCACCCATTATATCTTTCAGATGTGTGTTATGCTTTATCTTCCATGGATATGAATCTTGAGTTATTTTGAGATTCTGTAGAATTCATAATGAAAGGTGGACAAAATTGTGTAACTCCTTATGCTTTTGAGGACTGGTAGGAGATGGTTATATGGGTTAGTCTAATATTCTTTGAGGTGCTTACATCCATGGATCTATTGGGTGTCATTATGGCTTTTCCCTTTGGGATGTGAAGAAGATCATTCTTGACACAGCTGGCATTTAGAAATGTATGTAGGAGGATGCTACATGTTTTGATTTAATGTTTCTCTCTAATCGGGTCTTTTCTTCTTGTATGTTTGTTTTCATATGACTTTAGATGTGATATTCCTTTTGTGGAGCCGAGTTGGTCACATTTTGTGGTCATGTTTCACTTGGGTGTTGACACGAAGGTTCCTGTGCCTCTTTCTTCAGTCAGATATGGAGGATCTTGGAATAATGTGGATGACAGTTGAGAGAAATGTTTCTTGCAGTAGGTGGTGCAGATCAGTGTGGTTGTTCCTTAGAACTACATGGTTACTCCTTTCTACGTGCAAGGATTGGTGAACTTGGTATGCTTGGATCATGTGTGATGGTGCTATGTTTTCATTCATCTGGGAATTACCCTTGTAGTGGGAGTACCTAGACATGTTTTGTCTTTTGACTAGTTAACACATGGTGCTTGTTTTTTGTTGTTGATGGGTTGGCTAGGTGATTGCATGAGTTCACTAATGTTACATACTGAGAGGTTTGGGTGATTGGATGGTATAGCATGAGCTGTGGGTGTTGATTTTAAATCATGTGGGTTTGATCAGTTGGATGGAGGGCAGTCAGTTTTATGGTTGTTGTTCTAGCTAGTTGGTTTCTTGTTCTGGAGAATGGTTCTTATGTTTGTGTTGTGCTTTTCTGCTATTGTTTTGGTGCCTTTTTCGCCTGAAGGATCAGATGCTGGCATTTCTGAGACTAGTGATTTTTCACCTTGGCGTGTTCCTGTGTTTGGAGTTGTTGCCTTAGATGGTGGATATTTTTTGATGTTGTTGTAGGGGTCTTGGTTGGAGCATGGAAGCATTGTGTTGGTCTGTGTTCAAGTGTTTTGAGGAAGCCTAAAAGTCTTTGGCAAGTGGGAGATTGTCGGGAAATTATGCCTCAACATTTTGGCTTGTTCCCTTTAGACTTGGAATTTTCCTTCATGTTCTGGCACTTTGCTACTTTACCACGGTGTTCTAGCTTGGTCTTGGTAGTGTTGGTCTGACGGTTACCACCTTACCATGCGCGGTGAGTTCACTAACTGTGGTGGCATGGTAAGGCCGCTTGCAGCCTGCGCTAGTGGTTATCGCCTTACCGCATGCGGTGAGTTCTCTCACCATGGTGGTGCAGTAAGGCCACCAACAACCTGGCCTGGTAGTGGTCCCTCTCACTGTGGTGTCCATGGTGTGACTACCAATGGTGGTCTCAGTGGTTATCGCCATACTGTAGGTGGTGGTTCTTCTCACCACGGTGTTTGTAGTGAGGCCATCTGCAGTCGGTGTGGCAGTTACCGCCCTACCATGGGGTGGCCTAGCAGCCCTTGCGGTAGCACAGTGTGACCGCCAGTGGTTTTCCAGGCAGATACCGCCATACTGCGGTAAGGATCAAATGGCTTGGGGATAGCACGCGATGGCTGAGGGTGAGCTTGGGCGAGCTCACCACCATACCACGAGGTGACTTGGACAAGGGCCCGATTTTGTGGTGGAGTTAGAATGTGAGCTCAGATGACTTACTGCCATACCACGAGGTGAGATGGTCTAGATAGTGGTAGCGAGGTGGTTGGCAGGGTGAGCTTGGGCGAGCTCACCCCTATACCGCGGCTGGGTTGAATGGGCTTGGCAGTTACATGGTAAGATCTTGGAAGAGCTCAGAACTCAGTTGACCAAGTTGGACCAATTTGACCAATTATCAAAAGTAGCGAATGAATGAGATGATGACATGTGTCAAGTTCTTTGAGATCTCATTAGCTGAATGGTTATTTTATGATTGTGATTGAGCTGCATTAATATGGCAAGGTTGACGGACATGTCTGAGATCGGATTTATTGTTGTACGGCTCAATGCTTGCGGATTAAGTGATGCATGTTATTAGAAATGGAAAGCTTGTAGGTGGATAATTTATTATCCTGATGACCATTGCTATCAGAGAGAGGCTAGATAGGTAAGCACACTGTAAGAGATTATATCTAATCTTGTGTGCATTCAGACAAAGAGAGATGAGCGATAACAGAGAGAGGTTGAGAGTGTTCGAGTGCTTCAACCGTGAACACTTAGACTCTCAGATCTATTAAGATGTTAACATGAGAGGCCAAGAGTCTGGGTTGGCCACGAGGCTAGCTATGATAGTCATTTATGAGGAGCTGAGGGGAATCTACACAGTATGAAATGAGGACATTGTAACTGTGTGATGATTCTAATTTTGTGTTGCCTATATTCTTTCTCCAGATGGACAAGATGTGTTATCCTGAAGAGCATAGCTCTATGTTTGTATTGTAACTGGTTTTTTGTTACTAAATAATACAAGTGAGCTAAATGTTTTGGAGGTGGGGTTTTTCACCTGAAAAATGTTTTCCCCATGTATATCTGTGTGTCTACATATATCTTTCATGTTGTTTGATTTTGTATCTTGAATCCATGATTGTGTTAAATCTTTTATAAGTTATGCATTTACTTTTCTCAAAGGATCAATGGGGGATCAACTGTGCCTACTTCTGCTTTATGGCATAGTTGTGATTTGAATGAAAATCTCTAAGGAATTGTTGTCTTAGATGATGATCTATGATGACAGAACTGACTCCGTATCCCTAACAAATACAATCTCAAAAGTTGATGCCAACACATCACCCAATAATATGAACATCTAAGAATACATATATACATGCTTCCAACCATTATAAGCATTTTCCTAAAACCATAGATCATATTAATTACTGGGGAAAATATGCAGACCAAATTACTAGAGATATTAGATCAAATATCGGATAGGATAAGCGTAATATGCATACTAGTACACGGTACCAAACCAACATGGTGACATCAATGAAAATATATGACAAACTTCCAACAATCTCCCCCTTTGTCATTGATGGAAACATGTGCATAAATTCCAATTCAAAATTATCTTCCAAAAAAATCTTTTCCCCCTTTGACATCAATGGAAAAGGGCGCCAACAAGATGAAAAAATGTTGACATCCAATATTTGAAGATTTTTTGTTTAAAATTTCATAACTTTAAAAAATTTCAAGCAACCAATTTCTCAAACTAGAAAGATTGTTTTCACCTAGAATACCTTTTTGTACCTTTCTTTGATCACAATATGCAATTTATTCCACTCCAGTACTACATAATCCATTCATGTACACACACTTTCCAATATAGCCAACAACGTGAAGGAGGATGACCAATCTATGGATGAACATTGTTTCTCACAATCTTCTGCATCAAAGAGTATTCTAGAAAGATGGTCTAACTGGACCTCAACAATATCCTTAAGGAGCCAAAATTTTTTCACTACATCATCCCTTTTCCTCTGCACAATGATCATTTTAGCTTGATGTTCACCAATTCTCAGCCTTTTCTTTCCTTCTCCATCCTCAAAAATATCAAACTTCTTTCCAATGTTGTTCACTTCAGATTCTGTTGCTTCAGTTCTGCTTCAAAAGTTATCAACTGCAATAGGCCACCAGAGACAATACTTGTATATTTCTGGAATTCTCTCTTCAACTATTTCAACTAAATTTCTAGGTAAAGAATCTGAAATAACATATATATCAATACCTTTACGAAGTAGATATTCAACTAAAGCATCATAAATTCTAATTTTTTCAACACGTGAGGTTGTACTCCACACATCCCCAATTTTCTTTGATTTTCCTTATATTAGCATGGTCCAGATGTCATCTGGATCAGAAGATTCTAATCTGACCAGATATTCTTCTTCTTCTTTCCTTTCTTCAGGGATAACAATGACATTTTCAAAGAGATTTTTTCTTTTCTTGGATTTCGGAGGGGAATCACTAGTGACTACTTCCAATTCCTTTGTCCCAGAGGAAGAACCTTCCTCAAATCAACTCACCATGACTTCACCAGAGCTCATTACATTTTGCAAGGATAAGAAAAAGTTTTTCCACGCACTTTCTTTTCCCTCTAAACTTTCCAAGTGCCTATATATCTATTTTGCAACGGGAATCTCAGATTCCCACTCAAAATCTTTCTTTCTCGATAGATATTTCAGAAAATAAAGTACCAAACATGTAAGAAAGGACCCAAAATGGAATGGGTATCCTTCTCCTAGTGTCATTTGTATGTTCTCGGTAATATTTTCAAGAATTATCTTGCACAAATAAAATTGTATGTTCTCTTTTACCATTTTATGCACCAAATAAACTCCAATGGATGAAGTAGAGCCTTCATGATTTTTGAAATAGATTTTATAAGAAATTTCATATGCAACATACCTAACTGAGGAATCACCAATATTATCAATCAACAGTGCTCAGAGATCTTTGTCAACTCCCATCATTTCCTCCACTTCCTTATATTTTATGGTTTTTCATCCAACAAGTTCTTCAACCCCACACAATCCGGTAACCACTTCAATTGCTTCCTTTGAAATGAGATAAGGTTTGTCTAATAAAATGCTACCATCCTCAAATTTTCTTCGAAGGAATAGGATAAATTCTTTTTCAGCAAACCAAGGGAATTCTCCCCATACATCCAAGCCTAGGGTTTGTATGTTCTATAAATCATTCGATTCCAACCCCAATTCAAACTTCTTTATTTCCAGATGATCAAATTCATCTATCTGGACCCCCTTCAAATTCAGAGGGATATTCCTACTTGATCCTCTTTTAGAAATTTCCATTATAGCTCAAAATTTAACAAGAAAATTCTTCAGTTACCTTCTTCTATAGCCACGTGATAGGGAAATTTGTGTCACCTATATCGAATATCCACAATGATTTCTTTGAGGTTTCTTCAGAGATGCTTCAAGAGAGTTCCAATTCACTCTACAAATCCCTCAAACGAATTTGATGATCAAAATGATTTGTGAAATTTCCTTTATACTTCATCATTTTTCCCTAACTTGCATTAATTGCAAAAGTCTGACAAACTTCTCTTTCATTTGTAATGAGAAACCCTAATTTACTCTGCAAAAGAACATGCTTACACCTTTTCTTTTAGTTTCTTTTGCATCACTTTTGTTTTGTCATTATTTACAACATATCCATGTGCTAGCACCTAACGCACTGTATTTTTGGGGGTTTAATTGATTTTCTGATAAAGCTCCCCCTAAGACCGAGCTAGGTCTAGTTCTCAGAGGATTCATTTGCACTGGATGAGGGTACTAACGCATCAGCAGAATTTGATTCTTATTTTTCTTTTCCATATTTTTCTCATTTCCTAATTAACTTCTTCCTTATCAATATTTTCAACCTGTTTATTATCTTCCACTGGAGCAGACTGCTTTTCCTTTCTATTTATGCATAGCTTTGAGATATGTCCTAGTTTCTTGCAATAGTAACAAACTTTATTTCTCTAACTTGTTTAATTTCCATTTGTCTTGGTTTTGCATTGATTTGATTTATGTCCAAACATATTACAGTTATAACAATATCCATTAAATGATTGATTCATCCTTTTTCCATTGAACCTATTCATCATCACTTGACTAATCATCCCTACAGAAGATCTACATTTAGTAGCTTTATGTCTTATCTTCTTGCATGTTTAACATTGTCCAAAGAAGGGACTAGAAAATTGATTCAACCTACTCCTACACTTTGTTCTATGATAGATGGCTTCCTTCTGGAGTATCTTTTCTGCTTCTCTTTGTCTTGAGACTTCTGATTGGTTACTAGATTTTTGTCCTGCTTTCAATTCATCAAGCTTGGTGGAGCTTGTCTTAAAGTCATCTTCACAGAGCTTTTCTTTCTCAAGTTCTACCTTTAGATTTATCACTTCCTATTCAAGCCTACAACATACATCATCTTTGCTTTGTATTACATTTTTCAAGCATTCTTCAACTTTCTTCTTTTCATTTATCTTCAATTTTAGTCTGATGTTCTCATCATTTTCTTGTTTTAATTCATCACTTACTTCTTTGTATCTTTCCTTGAATTTCTTTAACTGCTCTTTCAATTTTTTGATACATTCATTTGCTTCATCAAGGTGTTCCTCCAGGTCTCTATTTTCAATTTCAGCCTTGTCAAGACCTTCAAGGGTAGTTTGAAGCTCTTCTTTATCCATTTGTTCAATCTACAGGATCTCCTCAAGTTGTTAAGCTTCTCTAGAGGGACAAAATCTTTGATAGCAATTGTTGAATTAACCAGATACTAAGGGGGGGTGAATCAATATCCACACAAACTTATTGAATAAATACTTAAAACTTTATTGCAGCACATAACAAATTAAGCAATAGTCAAACATCAAGTTCCACAACACATGGACACCATATTTTACATGTAAAACCCAACGGGGAAATACCGGTAACAAAGAGGCTCACTACTAGATACAAAAGCTCACTGCTTACAAGGACTTATTGTCCAAAAATGAGGCTCATTTCCCATAGAAATAAGTAAAAAAAAATAGCTAACTACCAGAGTTGAACTGAGGGGTTACACCACATGTGCAGGTTTAGTTCCTTTGATGCTCAGATTATTTGCTTGCATGATCTTAAACCACTATTCGCACACTTCTTCTTCTCTTCATATTCACATTCACTACACATATATACTTCACACTCTTCATTTCCTTCTCATATTCTAACCATCTTGTATATATACCTGATATATCCACATGCATTGATTAGGTCAGCCTAATTGGTGCAAATCATATTTTCAAGAAGATAACTTTTCAGCTTCATATCAAGAGTAATTCACCCATGTCATGCAACATCATGTTGACTAGGATTAGGTTAATACCAAAATACAATCTCAAAAACTGATGCCAGCACATCACCCAATCATATGAACATCTAAGAATACATATATGCACACTTCCAACCATTATAATCCTTTTCTAAAAACTGTAGATCACATTAATTAGCAGAGGAAATACGTGGACCAAATTATGAGAGATACTGAATCAAATACTAGATAGGATAAGTGTAATATGCACACCAGTACATGGTACCAGACCAAAATGGTGACATCAATGACAATTTATGACAAACCTCCAACATTGCCTTGATTTGACATAGATTGTTTCCTTCAATAATCATGGTAATTTTCCTTTATCATGCAATTCTTTAATTTATCAATCTTCCCTTTACCCATACTAATTATCTTAAACATTAAATAGTGGCTATTGTTTAATGCATGAGATCTTAGGAATAAACATTATCATTTAAGTGATGTTGCCTTGCTAACATTGTTCCCTTGGTGTTGAACTGAGATAATGGTCAAGAAGGAAGTATTTATGAACATCATTTGAAGGTATGATACTATCATATAGTAGGAAGGAATGTCTTTATTTCCTAGTTGTTATCATAAAGGGACTGCCACCTTCAAGTTTCAAACACTTCTATGAATCCATTGAGCCCTCATGATGTATATTCATACTCAGGAAAGTCTTCTTCATTATCAATGTTTCTAAACAATTATCAAATATGCATCTTAAACACTGCACATTCCTTAGATAGGCATCCTGAACTAGACTCTTGAATTATTTCTAGATGCCAAAATATAGACCCACCTACATCATGTTCAATAGTGTGTTATGTATACCTATGTATGTTAACAATTATAACACTCTTAGTTCATTTCCATTCTTAGTTGCAAAGATATTTTCCTTTATGGTTATCATGCCTACTACCACTAAAACCCCATGTTCAAAAATTTGTCCTCATTAGTTTTGAAAAGGTTTGATCACTGTCATTTGCACTTTGACCTCTTTAATATTCACTATTCTTTATTTAAAATGATATCATTGTCTCCTATCATCATAAATACCACTTTCATCATTCTATCTATCATATTATTTTCTTTCTTGCACAATCCTCATTACAATCACCTTTTTCACTACTATTTTCGAACTCTTTCTACTATGGTTTCAGTATCTTTGAATCCTAAATACTATCTTGACTATTTTCTGTCATGATTATGCTTAAACCTTCAACAAACCCTAATTTCCCTCATAATTTCATATATATCCTTACAAATATCTACCACTATATTTAACCTCTTTTCATTGGGAAAACATTTGTTTGCATCATTGATTGGGTTTAATTTTCTCATGTATCCTAATCCCCACAAAATAGTAGTTAACAAAGGACAGTTTCTAACAAAGGGAATAACATGTACACTAAAAAAAAGGTAGTAAACAAATTTCTCATCCCAATCAAGACCATACCAATCCTTTCATGAATCATATAAAAAAGGTTGGTTTAAAATGTAGATACTTCTCTTTACTATGCATTCTTTCAAGCATTATGAACAAACCCTAACTTGTAACATATGATGAAGCCTTCAAATAGATGAAACCACCTTAATAATCAAATGAAAGAAGGAAACAAATATCTTTTTTCTCCAAAACACAAAGATAATGTATGAAAATTCCTCTAAAAGGTAGATGCATGAAGGAAAAGGAAATAGAACATAGACAAGCTAGAAATAAAGAAAAAACATGAATGGAAATGATATGATAGGGTTGTTTCCTCATCGTGACCAAATGATGCTCAGGTAACATGCCAAGAAATTGAAACATGTAGAAAAATAGGGTTTCCTCTTTGAAAAGATATAGTTTTCTTCATGAACTCATGCTTTTTCCTTCTTCTTTCCCAAAAATCAATTCAAAAACTTGCATGCAAGGAAACTCACATAGCTTTCCCTCTCAAAACCAAAAAATCAAAGTTGAACTTTTTTCCCTTGGTCAAACAGATCATGGGTTTTCATGAAAATAGGATTTTGAAAAGTTTTTAAAATACCTTTTACAAATTTTAACATAAATAAAAGCCCCCCTTTGACATTTACAATGTAAAATATAAGACCAAAACCCCTCTTTTAATACCTAGGATAGACTTAATAAAAGTAACTTTATTGCAAAATCACATCCCCTACCCAAACCTAGAGGTTTTGACAAATGATTGAACTTCAGGTACCACTAAATTCATTGAAAAAAAATAAAATTTATGAAATAATGAAAGGACCTTTAAATGAAAATGACGTTTGAACCTAATTTGGATTACATTTTGGTGACATCTCGAGGGTGTTTGCTTGCTAAACAAGAAGGAGCAATAGCCTATTTGACATCCATTAGGCATAAGAGTATCAAGAGGAATAGAAACAACCTAGAATAGAATTGTAACCCTACTGTTAAGAGCATAAACAACAAACAAAACTCAAAACAAGATAATAGATCCGTGCATCAACACTTAGGGGAAAGGATAAATTGAACTAGAACATGTGCAAAGAACTTGGAGGAATGTAAAAGACCAGAAAATTGGTGCAACAACAACTTATTTGAAAGAAAATCCTATTCTAATATGGTAAAAATTGGATCATCAACACCTTAATAGAAGAGCTTCAAGTGAATCCCATTGACTAGGACTGGTATCTCCTCTCCATCAAGCTTAGATACTTAAAAATCATTGTGCATATTACATCTTGTGATCACATAAGGACCACTCCACATGGAATAAAATTTGGAGTGATTTGTGTTGGTGTTTTATGTTTCCAGCTAAGCTTTGAAACTCTCTAAGAGGTAGCCAACCTCTATGTTTAAGAATTCTCAGAAGTGTGGCCAACTGACAAGATTCAGTCAAAGACTGAGATCTCCTACAATTTTGGCTCTGTGAAACCAAGGATGGTGTTCCTATATGTGTTCAAAAAAATGCTTCATTCCTCAAGAACACTTCTATACATAGATACATTCCTATTAGTGCACCTAGATACCATCTACCAGGGTTTTGGAAAACCATAGAGTAAGAACAACTATCTAGAGCTAGGAAAACTGATTTAATGTGAGATTTGCATCTCAAGAGAGATAGAATTTTATTTAAAATGTTTTGAATTCAAACCCACACATTTAGGGTGACAGTTTTGTATGTTAAAAATGATCTTGAATGAATTAACTAGTGCCTCATTCAATTGGGCAGGCCTCACATAAAACATAACCCTAGTATCATTGAACTATCTTTATAATGCCTTACACCATAAGATTTTCCAATATTCAAAAAAATACTCCTTAGCATATCCTAAGCACATCACCACAGACCTGTAACTCCTTTTCAAGCATTTGATTAACCCATTAAGTTAAAGAAAGAAAATGAATCACACATTCAAATATACCATTGAAGATGAATGAAGCAACCATTGATAATTTCATTCACAATCTATCATAATACACATGAGAGAAATTGTCTTAAATTTTTAGATTTCTTTCGATATCAATAATTAAAAAAAGCATAGTATGCTTATCTTATGTACATACCCAACCTAGAATGACTTCCTAGCTAAAACCTTCCAGATACTGCAATATATTTTCTAACTGTACACCGTCTAAACATAAGGACTCAAAAAATCTGACCTCAACAAATGAGCCTTGAAATCTCCTTTAGATCAGGAGAGCAACAATCATTGGGCTCAATTGTTAATTTCAACCCAATTTCATCTTTACCAAATGAAATTTGGATTACTTTTCAAAATTCCCCATCATTAAAATGTAACCATACTATGAATAGAGGAATCAAAATGGTTACACCCCTGTAACCAACCGAACAAAACAAAAGCCACTACATCACCCACACGCATGTCCACATCCGACCCAAACAAAAAAAAAAAAACCAAAAATAAAAAGCACAACCCCAGCAACCATATCATCACCTTGCACCATGAACAACCATGCGACCCCGATACAGGTGATTGCTCCTTGTTCTTGCTTTAGTATGAAGCGAGACCATCATTTTGCCTTTGTTTGCACCAACACTAGACCCAAAAACAACACACAGTGCCACCACAACAATTGCAGAAGTTACAAGGACCTCCTCATCCACTCCCACCAGCTCAGTCAGGGCCATGAGGTAATCATGGTAGTTCAATCAAGTTTTGGACCCTTCACCACCAGAGCCAACAAAAATCTCAATAGGTGACTCATAACATCCAGGCCTCATCTCAACCCTAGCCAACCTGTAGTCATCCTCGAACTCCCTCATTATTGGATAGTCCACCACTTCAGCCTGTATGACCTTTCCCTTGAGGCAAGAACGATTTCTGGCTTGAGCTGGGATGGACCCAACACATTCAACAACTACCCCAGAAGCACCAAGAATAGTACTCTATTCAATTGGTTTCTACTCCCACTGCAAATTTGTCTTTCCCATCCTAGCGCTTCCTTGTAATAGGGAAACAAGAACCATCAACTTATACATCCTATTCACAAGTTCAAAACTCAACAAGAAAACCAATTACCTACAAAAAAACACAAACTAAAAAATGCAATGATGCTAATGAGCAATTAACAAGAATTTATCGATCAAGCCGATGCAGAGAATGTTAATTGCTCCAATTGCAGTATGAGCAAGCAAGCTATTAGTGGTTGACATTGCTACCACATAATATATCCAAGCTCATGGAAAACTGCGTACTACCCATCATTATTACTAGGTGAATACTACTTGCACCCATGGAAATTAGGATGAGATCCATTAAAAAACCTGCACCATTAATGAATGTAACTTGTAGAGTGAAAATAGTCATCACATGGGTGGATTAAAATTTTTGAATTTAGACCATCGATGTGATAAAGACCTCGCATGTCGAATGACTAAGATCAAGTCAAAGATAATTGAAAACCCACGTCACCACTTGGAAAACCGAGCAACCAATCACATAGCACAGAGCTAGGTAACATGTCACCAACTCACACACCTCGCGACACTTTCAAAAATATTAATCCAATCGTGCGAGGCTAGCGAGGGATGGTCATAATTAATCCTAGTCATTAAACAACCACCATTGAATTGACACCCATTTGTCACCGTTGGCACATCGGGACATGCCCCATTCCATTGTACGAGACAAATGGAAGAATCTCACATACCTCACACCACTTTAGTGATGTTAGTATGAAACCTTGCGAGGTCTATGAGGAACGGTCTAGATTTGAACCCTCTGATCCAATGGCTCGCTAATTTCCACATGGAAAAAAGGTTATTTATAAAAGTGGGGCCAACTAGGACAATGGGAAAAGACCCTTAGAGGCACAAAATTTTAGGCTAAAGTCTAAACATTAGGAAAACCCACCCATTTTAGGCAAAAATAATATTAAAACCTAAATGTGAAGAAATAACCGATAGGTTGGGTAAAGGGGCTGGTAACAACACAATAGACAAGGTTCAGCTGAATGACTTAAAAGACCGACAACCCATAATGACAGGTGAACACAAAATTATAACATAAGGGTTTATTTGATAAAAACTAATTTCAGCATGGGTAACAAAACCCTAAACATTAGACCCCCTAGTCATGAAAGATGAACAAACATACCTAAAACCAGGCAAAAGTTTGAATTTTTTTTAAAAGTCCCATTAGTGGCTCCGACTGGGGATGTATACCCATTGTGGGCATAGCAAGAACCTAGATCTCTGGGGAGCAGACCCAACATTGAATCAAATAGGTGCCCTAAAGAATTCTCCACCATGCTACCATTAGAAACTTGTTTACATCCAACTTGGTGGCCCCAGGCCCCCAAACAAGGAAAACCAGAATTTACCCATGTCAAAAACAAAATTCTCTGCTACCTGGAATAGACCAAATCTGCAAATTTTTCCCCTAAGTGCCCATATGTCATTCAAGTAATCAGCATGCCCAAAAGCATCATAATTATTTCCAATATCACTGTCCATTCCATCAATCAACAATCTGTATCTAGACACAAACTGCAACTCATGACTATTATGACACCTTACCTTGGGCTACTCATGGTCATGTTCCATTGAATTCCCATTCATTTGAACTGAGAAACATAAACATTCATAATCCATTTGATCTTTGACATCACAAATCTTGGCATGAAAATTAGTTTGCACATCAAACTGAAAACTCTCATAAAAAACTTTGTGTGTGTTGTGCAAACCATCTTTGCATAATTCAAAAATAAAAGGTGCATATTCTGGGTAATCCTCACCCTAATGGTTACAACATAAGCCTAGTTGCCAACATCAGTGTTCAGTTTTCCTACAATACTTCCTGATATTATAGAAATGGGAATCATAAGTCACATCTTCCTCTAGGAAATGTATGAATACATTCATCTCAGGCTTCTCACAATACATTGGCTCCTGTATCCCATCATCCAACTCTAAATGAAACACCTCAAAAATAGGCTCTAGCAAACCAACTTCGACAAAGGCAATAGAAAAAAATATGTGTGCACTGGTCCCCTCATGTTCAACACCACCTGTTGTATGTGTTAATTTATAAGTGAAAATTTCAGCACAAGCTAAAAACTTTTCACTAGCAATATCAATGGCACTTTCATTATAAGCTAGAAAATTTTCACCAACAATATCAATGACACTTTCAACCCTAGTATCAGAAAAGCTCACCTCAAGGGATGATAACAAGTCCATTTCAGCTTCATACAAATAGTGAAGAACATCAATAAAACCAAGACATTCATCAATGTGTTGGTTACCTTTAGTATTGTTCTTTAGATGACATTATTGAACACACACCTCGTTTTCTTCAAATTCCTCATCATTTATACAATAAACATGCTCCATTGATAGCACACCTAGAGTACACTCCAAATATTCATTATTTGAAAGTTGTCCCCTCATTTTTAATCAAATGATATCATGAGGCTTTGTATCACCACAAACCTTGGGTAGGGAAAATGTTTCCATATCATCCTCGGAGAGGAAATCATCACTTCTAAGTTCACAATCACTAGCTTGTAACAAAACCTCGGTAACATGTGTATTGCAATCATGACATGGAAAAGAAATTTGTGTCTCACTTAGTTCTCCACCATCTTTCTCCCCAAGATTTTATAGAGTTATCCAATATTCCTCAAAAGGGCAAGTTCCATCCAAATTTTGTGCATATACACACTTTGTTGATTCTATAATATTTATCCATTTAAGGACTTGGGCAAGGTTACCAGGTTTCAATTCTTCTGGCAAAGCACTCAACCCAGGTTCATAAATCTCACAAAACAAACCAATGCACACAAAATCATTAGGTCTGAATTATTTGGGAACTTCTATCAAAGCATCCAAAAATATCAAAAATAGCTTGTATGGTGATTCTCCCTCTTGTCTCTTCATCTCATACAACTCTTGCACAAAAGAGTTTTGATCATCACTACTCAAATCGAGATGGTGTTCAACTTGGGTTTCATCATTATCTTCATACTATAATGATGGATACATCACTATTTCCAAAGCATTCTTATCATGACAATTGTCTTTTATAGCTAACTCCGAAATTCTTCTAGTATGAGATGTGCTAGGGTAACCAATGCTTGCAGCTAGATACCCTTTCATCATTGAGTATTTTATATTGTTCCCAATGTCCAATACCATTTGATATGCCTAATATAAGGTTGTAGGTTCCTTATCTCTTAATAAGTAACTCATCTTTTTGTCAAAAGCACCAAGATATACAACCAGCCATTCAACCTCATTTGGTCTTATTTCTTAAGGAATTTCTCTTACAACTTTTGAAAACCTGAGATTGAAAAATGGGACAAGCTCATCTTTTCTTATGTGGATTCCCATAAAACCCTTTCTTACCATGCTTGGGTTTACTCTTTCACCAAATTGTTCAATAAAAACCATCATCAACTGATTCCATGAGTTAATAGAACATGTAGGCAAATATGAGAACCAATCCCTGGCATCATCCTTCAAGGATTGCACAAAAAGCTTCATGACAACATCCTCATGAATAACTTCATAATCCCCCATCATATCCATGAAATTTTGTAGATTCTTAGAGGTAGACTCTGAAATTTTCCATGTGAAGTTGGGCAAATATTTCCTAACCTTCTTAGGAATCAAATTAGGGAAACCTTTAATACCACTGAAAATAAATGGCATATACCTTTGAATCATAAAATCCCTTAGAGTGCTTGGTGAAACTTATTCCCTTTGCATACTTGTATTTTCCATTTCATAGGGAAACCTTCTTATACCCATTCAATCACTATCAACTTCATACATGGCTATCAATTACATCATTTACTAATTCAACCATGATTCTAAAATATTGTGTCAATACTTATGCCTTAATATTTTTAGAGGCATAATTCAAAATAAACATACTTCTCATATCATATTACATATTACACTTTAGAAGTATGGAAGGACCAACCACTGTTCCTTTCTTAATGCTAAATCATCTAATTAGGAACCATTCATCACCCCTAGTTATGAATACTTCTCATAAAAAAAATACTGATCTGTTTAGATTAATGAGAATACCTGGAAATTAAGCAACACTTGTTAACCTTCTCTCCTTGACTACAAATTTTACAGATCTGGGAATTTTCCTTGTATATCAATTGGTTCTTTAGAAAAAGTCACCGCCTCTTTAACAAAGGATTGAATTTCAAATGAATATGAAGTTCCTTTTCAAGAACTGATCACATTCTGGGTCTTCGTCCACAACAGAGTCACACTCAAATACTTTGAGATTACACTACTACCAATCCTTTCCAAATCCATAACCTTCTAACATCTAAACTTAAAGTTTTTGATCCACCAAACAAATGACTCTAGAATACCACCACCTACTTGTGTGGTTTATTTTTTCTTTAAATTTCTCAGAAGTTCTCCCCAATGAAATTACCATTCAGCTAGTGACTTAGGTAGGAAAAATTAATGAAAAATTGTCAATCTCTGATTACAAACATGATGATAATGACCCTATAACAGCACGGTCTACAACCAACACTTTTGAATTCTTAGCTCCCCAATGGAGTCACCATTCTGTTGGTGTTTTATTTTTCTAGCTAAGCTTTGAAACTCTCTAAGAGGTAGCAAACCTCTATGTTTAAGAATTCTCAAAGTTAGTGGCCAACTTATAAGATTCAATCAAAGACTGAGATCTCCTACACTTTTGGCTCTGTGAAGCCAAAGAGGGTGTTCCTATGTGTGTTCGCAAAAATGATTCATGCTTCAAGAACACTTCTATACATAAATACATTCCTATCAGTGCACCTAGATACCATCTACCAGGGTTTTGGCAAACCACAGAGTAAGAACAACTATCTAGAGCTAGGAAAATTGATTTAATGTGAGATTTGCATCTCAAGAGAGATAGAATTTGATTTCAAAATGTTTTGACTTCAAACTCACACATTTAGGGTGATATTTTTTATGTTAAAAAGGATTTTGAATGAATTGACCAGTGCCTCATTCAACTGGGAGGGAGTCACATAAAACGTAACCCTAGTATCATTGAACTATCTTTATAATGCCTTACACCATAAGATTTTCCAATATTCAAAACTATAATCCTTAGCATATCCTAAGCACATTACCATAGACCTGTAACTCCTTTTCAAGAATTTGATTAACCCATTAATTTAAAGCAATAAAATGAATCACACATTCAAATATACCATTGAAGATGAATGAAGCAATCATTGATAACTTCATTCATAATTTGTCATACATACATAGGAAAGCAATTGTCTTAAAATTTTAGATTTCTTTCGATATCAGTAATTACAAAAAAAGCATAGTATGCTTATCTTATATACATACCCAACCTAGAATGACTTCCTAGCTAAAACCTTCCAGATACTACAATATATTTTCTAACTGTACACCATCTAAATGTAAGGACTCAAAAAATCTGACCTCAACAATGAGCCTTGAAATCTTCTTTATAGACTAGGAGAGCAATAAACATCAGGCTCAATTGTTGATTTCAACCAAATTTAATCTTTACCAAATGAAATTTGGATTACATTTCAAAATTCCCCACCATCAAATTGTAACCATACTATGAACAGAGGAATCAAAATGGTTACACCCCTGTAACTAGTCGAATAGAACAAAAGCCACCACATCACCAATGCACACATCCACATTTGACCCGAACAACAAAAACAACACCAAAAAAAGGAAGCATAACCCTAGCAACCATATCATCACCTTGCACCATGAACAACCACATAGCCTCGATACAGGCGACCGCTCCTTTTTCTCTCTTTAGTATGAAGCAAGACCATCATTTTAAATATTTTTGCACCAACACTGGACCTAGAAACAACACACGGTGTCACCACATCAATTGGAGAAGTTGTGAGGACCTCCTCATTTTCTCCCACCAGCTCAGTCAAGGCCACGATGTAATCAAGGTAGTCTAAATCAATTTTAGACCCTTCACCACCAGAGCCAGCAGAAAGCTCAATAGGTGACTTGTAACATCCAGACCTCATCTCAACCCTAGCCAACCTATAGTCATCCTTGAATTCCATCATTATTGGATAGTCCACTAATTCAACATATATTACCTTTCCCTTGAGGCAGGAACTACTTTTGGCTTCATTTGGGATGGACCCAACACCTTCAACAACTACCCCAGAAGCACCAGGAACAATACTCTATTCAATTGGTTTCTCCTCCCATTGCAAATTCGTCGCACCCATCCTGGAACTTCTTCATAATAGGGAAATAGAAACCATCAACTTATACATCCTATTCACAAGTTCAAAACATAGCAAGAAAACCAATTACCTACAAACAAACTCAAACTAAAAAATGCAATGATGCTAATGAGAAATCAGCAAGCATTTATCAAGCAAGCCGATGCAAAGAACGTTAATTTCTCCAACTGCAGTATGAGAAAGTGAGCGATTAGTGGCTGACATTGCTATCACACAATATCTCCGAGCTCATGGAAAATTACGTACAACCCATTATGATTACCAGGTGAATACCACTCGCATGCATGGAAATCAAGATGAGATCCATTAAAAAAACTATGCCATTAATGAGTGTAACTTGCAAAGCACAAATAGTCATCACATGGGTGGATTAAAAATTTTGAATTTAGACTGTTGATGTGATAAGTACCTGGCATGCTAGATGACTCAGATCAAGTCAAAGATCATTGAAAACCCACATCACCACTTGGAAAACCTAGTAGCCAATCACATACCTCGGATCCAAGCAACATGTCACTAGCTCGCACACCTCACGACACTTTCAAAAAAATTAATCTAATTGTGCAAGGCTAGCGAGGGAAGGTCATAATTAATCCTCGTCATTAAATAGCCATCATTGATTTGACACCCATTTTTCACCGCTAACGCATTGGGACAGGACCCATTCCATTGTACGCGACAGATGGCAGCATCTGACATACCTCTCACCACTTTAGTAACATCAGAAAGAAACCTTGCAAGGTCTAGGAGGAATGGTCTAGATTTGAATCCTCTGATCCAATGGCCCGCCAGTCTACACATGGAAAAAAGGTTATTTATAATAGTGGGGTTGACTAGGAAAATGGGAAAAGACCCTTGGAGGCACGAAATTTTATGCCAAAGTCTAAACATTGAGAAAACCACCTATTTTAGGCAAAAATAATATTAAAACCTGAACGTGAAGAAATAACCGACAGGTCGGGTAAAGGGGTCGATAACAACATGACATACAAGGTTCAGCTGAATGACTTAAAAGACTGGCAACCCATAATAATAGGTCAACACAAAATTATAATGTGATGGTTTATTTGATAAAATCTAATTTCATCATGGGTAACAAAACCCTAAACCCTAAACATCAAACCCCCAGTCATGAAAGATGAGAAAACACGCCCAAAACCAAGCAAAAGTTTGACAAATTTTTAAAAGTCCCATCACTTTCTAGGCTTGTTTTTCAACTCATCCCACTTGAAAACTAGATCACCCTCCTTTAAGAATCTATGGGTTCCCTTCTTATTAATAGTTCTTTTCATTTGAGAATTTGATGAATTTATATATTTTCTAATGATTTATTTCTTGTTTCTTCCAATTCCATTAGCTCATCAAGTGTAACTTCTATGGGTTCTTCTTTCATCATTTCTAGCTCTTTGATTAAACTCAAATTTGATAACTCAATAAAAATAAGAAGCCTTGCTTCTTTTCCATAAACAAGAACATAGGGTGAGTTACCTATGGATCTTTTAGGAGTTATCCTATCAACCCATAGAGCTAGCTTCATCTTTTTATTCCAAGTACTTTGATTTTTTGTAATTCTCCTCTTGATGATCCTAATCATATTTTTGTTAGTAGATTCAGTTTTTCCATTACCTTGTGGGTAATAATTTGGTGAAGTATTCAAATATATACCATTTTTTAGAGCCCAATCAATGAATTTCAAACTTGTGAGGGACAAAGCATTATCTGAAACAATTGAATTAGGAAATCCAAACCTTGCAACTAAGTCTTGATAAAATTTTAGGACAACACTTTCATTTGCTTCCTTTAATTCTACACCATCTATCCAATTGGTGAAATAATTAGTTGTAAAATATCCACTTGTATCCTAAATTGGAAGGTGGGTTAATGATTCCAATGAATTCAAGTTCCTACTTCATGAAATTTTTCTTCACTTATATGGGATGCAATGGTAGAGGCACCAATATTTTTTTTGTACAAATAAAGCACACTTTATGCACTTTCTCACTCATTAAATGTATTTGTATATAAATCAAGCGAAAAATAACTAGCTCTCATAATATTTAGAGCTATTTTGTAGATGCAAAATGACCACCAAATTTTCCATCATGAAACTCTTGAAGAATCCTATCGATTTGATTGAATTATACACACCTCAACAATACCCTATGAGAATATTTTCTAAACAAAATACCATTTATGATAACATAAGGAATGGATTGAAGCTTGAAATACCTTTGTTTTGCATTGTGTAGACCCTTAGAAAACTCACCAATCTAAAGGTAATACATAATTTCTTTTATCCAACTTGAAGGAGAGGCTACTACAACTGTTTTCTTGTCATTATTGAGTACTAGGAAAACCTAATTTTCAACATCTTCCTTGTTTTCTAAGTCACTAGATAGTTGTTCACATAATCCTTTACCTCTTATTAGCTTTGTGACTCTGATTTCTACATCATACTTCATCACTTTTATTATCCAACTATCTCGCTTATCATTTAGGTCTTTGTTCAATAAAATCTCCTTAACATTTGGATGAGAAACCAAAAAATGTATCTTATTATTTGAAAGCATATGTCTAAATTTCTTGAGACTTCTAACCACAAGTAAAACATTCTTTTCAACAAATGAATACCTTTTCTCATAATCTTCCAAACCTTGGTTGAAGAATTTTATTGGCTTCTTTAAACCCTCTTCATTTTGTTGGACCGACATGGTTGAGATTGTATCAATCCCCCAAAATCATACAATATAAATTCCTTAGCATAATATAGATTTATGAGTGTTGGGGCTACTACTAAGGATTCTTTAAAATCCTCAAAACTTTTCTTTCCTTCCATAGTCCAATTGAAACTAAGATTTTTCTTGAGCATAGAAGTCATAGGCTTCAAAAGAAATGAAATATTAGGAATAAATCTCCTTATAAAGTTGATTCTTCCTAGAACACTTTGAAGATCTTTCTTATGAGAAAGTAATGGCAAAGCCAAAATTGCACTTACTCTCTTAGGATCTATTATAATGCCATACTTTGAAACTATATGACCAATAATTATACCTTCATGAATAGAAAATATGCATTTATTTGGATTTAAAGAAACACCATATTCCTTGCATCTTTCACAAATCTACCTCAAATTCATGAAATAAATTTTAGCATCTTTAGAAAAATAATATCATCAAGATAGACAAGTACAAAATTTCTCATGAGACCTTTGAAGGCCATATCCATAGCCCTTTGGAAAGTTGCCTATACATTGGACAATCCAAATGGCTCCCCACTTTTTTGTAAAGGTTGTTGTGAACCAATCTTCTTCCTTGACCAAAATCTAATTATAACCTAAAAAACCATCTAACAATGAGAATCTTTCAAAACTTGAAACAAGCTGCAATATTTTTTCCATTGAGGGAAGCAGATAATGATCTTTAAGAGATTTTTTTTTTAGGTTACTAAAGTAAACACATAATATGATTTCACTATTTTTCTTTCTCACAGGGACCAAATTAGACAACCAATTTGTGTTTTTTATTGGGAAAATTATATTACTTTGAATCATCTTATCTAGCTGAGCCTTCATTAGGTGTTTTAGTTTAGGATTCAAAGGTTTTTTCCTTTGTCTGACTGATTTTGCATTAGGTTGAAGATCTATGGTATGTTGAGCTAACTCAAGATTAAAACCCTTCAAATCACTATATTCCTGAGAAAACATATCCTCAAATTACTGATAAAGAAGAAAAAAGCATGTTTTTCCTCTTTAGTGCATACCTTGCCAAGTTTCAAAATCTTATCTTTAAATATATCAATAGGTTCAAAATGTTCCTGTTTGACTAACATGTCAGTTTTGTCCTTTCTTAATTGATCATCAAAGTTGGAGATAGACTCAAGAGTCACTAAACCCTTTGAAAACTTTTTTGAATTTAATTGAAGAATCTGATCTCCATATTATTGTTTCAACTTTTGTTGGCTTGAAGCTAAAAACTTAGCCTCCTCAATCAAGAAGTTTACAATTTTCTCATCACTATAAAACACTTGCCAATGCATGTTATTATCTTGAACTGAGGGTCTTACAACTACATTAACATACTAATGTACCTTAACATTTTTTAACTCTATTGGAATGTCAAACTTAGCTCCCATTTCAATCAGCTTATCAACCTGTTTATTCTGATTTCTTGAAATAGACAACAAGTTAAAGGCATCAAAAATTTCAATAATGTCCCAAACTCTATGTTTATACAAATTCAATAACTCATTTTTGGTGGCATTAGTGTTCCTTTCCTGATTCACCACAAGCTCACTATATCCAAACACCTACAATAACTTGATATTCTTCTTTCTTTCCCTTTCTAAACCATGAGCAAGTTCCTTGTACTTTGTTGTATTGTTAGAACAACTAAAAGAAAAATGAAAAGAATAGTAATTTTCACCTTTAGGAGAAACAAACATAACACCTCCACCAGCATCAACTTTACTCCTTGAACCATCAAAGTAAAGTTTCCAAAGCTCATTAGATTGCTATCTTAACAGTCATTTTTCATCTTTTATTAGGTTTGTGATAGCCACACCTTGTTCATGACACATGTAGATATACCCAACCCAAATTGCTCTATATGTTTATAAGGATCCTCCTCATGATTTTTAGTTGCCCACTCATCTAAAATTAGATCAAGAATACCATCAAAAGGAGTCTTAGACTCTACAATAGGCTTCTCTTCTTCATCATGTAAGGATAAATTTATATTTACATCACTAGGTACAGATGGTTCTATATGATCTATGGATAATTCTTCAAATTTTATAGTGACTTTGGTGCCATATATTTTTCTAAAGAGAAAGTGTGACCAATTAGATGACAAACATCCCCCCAATTTTGTGCTTAAATAGCTATAAAGGCATAGAGAAAAGTGAGTTGGAAGATCTATGACATAGATATCTTGTTGAATGGAGAAATTTGGGCAAGAATGCAATGCTAGACCCAAACCCTTGATTACCTCAATTGTATTTATTGATGACCCATATAGCTAGATAATTCCTTTGGAAAGAGGCTCATAAGTCAAACCTAACTTTTCCACTATTGAATTTGGCATGACAAAACTAATGGCTCCTAAATCTATAATTCAATTATGGACTAAGCGATTACCAATAACCAGAGTGACATAAAATGGGGAAGGCTTAGTCTCCTTATTTTTCTGCTCATTACTATTATGAGGGTTCTCTACAAAGGAAATCTTGGACTGCTCTTTAGGAGGCTCATTGGATAATAAAAGTTATGCAAAGTACTTCGTAATAGATAATTTTTCCTAGGAAGAGCTAAGGAATCCCACATTGAAACAATGATGTTAGATTTCTTCATATGCTCTAATATATTGAAAGAATTGGAGCTCACCTTCTATTGTCCTTTTGGAATAGTAGGATCATCTTGTATTTTAAATGGTTGAATTTGAGTTTTAGGCTGATCCTTGCTTGCCACAATCTAATTTATTGGCAAAATCTTAATTCTTTGTGAAGGTAGCTCGATCCATTATTGACTTGTTGGTTTGTAGAAGCCTGATTTTTATATTTATTAGCTTGTTTTCCTACATCTATAGCGTTCTTTTTGGACCTTGTGTTGGATTCTATAGAATTATAGGACTGATTTATGCCTTGTGTATGATTGAATCCAAAAAATTCCTCTCCTTTCCAATTCATCAAAGAAACACCCTGATTGCTCTACTTAGGATGAGGACCCTGCTGATCATTAATTTTTTACACTGGATTTTGTGAGGTAGAAAAATTGTTTTGAACCATAAGGGCCTGATTCATCATATCGTTTGAGCAAGTTGAATGGTTATGAGGTTGGTTGAAAGGAAATTTCCAATCATAATCATGTTCCATATTGTTTTGCACTGGAACTAACTCCCTAGAAGAGCTAGATGCATTTGGGTTGTAGGTCTAAAAAGGCCTTATATTCAAACTACTTTTTTGAGCATGAGGATCAGTTTGAACATGAGTCCTATTTGGTTGATATGGAGCTTGATATGGTTTGAAATTTTATATCTTGGTGCCTATTTATGTTGAATATTTCATTAGTATGGGTCTTTAATACACCCATGATCTCTTGGAACTCTTTGGATTGAATTCGAACAATGTTTTCTAATGGAAAAGCTTGTTATTTTAAACCAAGAATAGGTGGGATAGAAACTATAGTTGGGGTTTGAATTAGAGGAGCTGGTTATATTTCAGGAATGATAGGCATTGGAGGCTTAGGAGCTATCTTACTAGGTTGAATAAGGCAATTTTCTACCCTTATGGAAATTTCGAAGGCTAATGGTAATGTGTATCAAACCAATGGACTATATCATCACTTAAATATCGTTGTTAAAAGCCATAAGATAATATAGAAAATAATAATCATTGGAAGGCCTTAGCATGTATAGAATTATATTCCATGTCTTCTAAAAATGAAAATTAAAGTCCACCATGTGTTCATGTGGAGCTCTTTTAATGGTAGCCAACTACTCTACCAAGGAGAGATCATAATATTAGTCTTCAAACTGTTTATTCAAGGTATCACCTAGTTGATCCCATGTAGCAATAGAGTTAACATTGAAGCTTCTAAATCATTGAAGAGATTTACCTTTGAAGGATACAACTAGCAACCTCACTGCAACATTCTCAATTGTGATATTATGAACTACGCACAATGTTGCAACATCTCAGATATTGGTGCAGTCACGATAGGAGGTCCTCAAAGAGAACTATCTGGACCATGCAACTAGAGTTACACAATAGAAGAAACACAAAATATAGAGGAAAATGCAGATTCAAACATTCTCATTAACAAAATTTTTGATTACAATCAATCGGCAACATCTAGGCTTATAGATTTGGGTCACAGGCCTGATATAACATGCATGCTCGTTAATGCGAGCAAAAATATTACAGATCGAATTATATATTCTTCTTAATCTACTTTATCTTGAAATTTTTTCTATCCTAATGATCTATTACAAGCTTTATACCATATCCACATATCTAGAAACATTTGTGTTAGCCAAAGATCATTACAATCTCTGATGAAGGAAATGTAATGTGTGCATGAACAGGTCAGCCTCAAATTTGAATTTCTCCATGGTAGGTGCATATGATGAAGTGTGGACCTAAAATTAAGGTCATGGACACTCCATAGAACAATTTGAAAAACCTCACAAGGATCCACAAGCTACAGAAAATATCCATGATCGATCAAACTAGCCATTAGGTTTGAAATTATTTTGGGGCTAGTTCTAAAAATAGTCACTTAATTTGAAATCGATAACTTGCCGAAAAAAGATCCAATCGAGCTGAAATCTTGAAATAAGGGAAATGAACATGTCCTCGATGAAAGAATAGATCTGTAAGGTCTGGTCAGAAAACATGATGAAATACAAAATCTTCCAACTTAAACTAAACAAGAACAAAACTTAATAAAAATATTTTTGGTTGATGCAAGATTGCCAAGAACCAAGGATGCTCCTGCATCAGACATCTGGGGTTATTTGAAAATTGAGTCCCTCAGTTTATTGGGGCTAAAGGAAAACCAATACGGTCTACCTTAGCCTATGAAATCCAAGAAGAATCCTCCACTGGTCTACCTTTCCACTTCACAAGATATTCTTTGTACTATCTTCCACAAGTTTTCCTCCCATCTCTGACATCCAAAATCTCTTCTATCTCATTTGATTGTTGTTTATGAAGCTATTCTTCCAATTTTTCCTTATTTTCTTCACTGAATTCTACTTCATGATACTAATGTAGATCTACAAGGTTGAATGTAGGTGATATACCCATGCCATATTTTCCTTCCTCAAATACACCCATCACTTCATCTCCAACTTCGAACTCCTTATGTATCCTATTTTCATCTGATCATTCCTTATACTTTCGGTTCATATCTTCCAATTGTTGTTTTACTTGAATATGCACTTTCTTCATATGTTCTACAAATTCCTATGCTTTGGCACTTCTTTTATCCTACTTATTGATGTCTCACAATTCTGATATACCTCTAGGATGAACTCTTGTAACAATCTCAAAAGGTGTTTTTCCAGTACTCATGTTCACTAAATTATTGTAGGAAAACTCTGCTTGAGCAAGGACTAAATCCCAACTTCTGGTCTTCTCTCCAACCAAACATCTTAGCAAATTCCCCAAACTCCTATTTACTACCTCTATCTATCAATTAGTCTGTGGATGAAAATTAGAACTAAACTTCAAATCTATCTTCAACTCTTCCAAAGTGTCCTCCAAAAGCAACCAAAAAACTTTGTATCTCTGTCTAAAACATTACTCCTAGGCAATCCATGCAATCTAACCACTTCCTTGAAAAATAAGTCTACTACATGTACTGCATCTATCATCTTCTTACAAGGTATGAAATGTTCCATTTCAGAAAATATGTCCACCACCACAAATATAGAATCATTACCTCTTTGTGTCTTTGGAAAAACAAGTATGAAATTCATGCTAATATCCTCTCAAGGTTTCTCTAGAACTATCAAAGGCTTATACAATCCAATATTTTGACTAATCCATTTTGTAACATGAAAAAAATACAACTTTGCACAAATTTCCTAATATCCTTATGAATCTGAGGCCAAAATTAATTCTCACTTACCAATGTTACTATCTTATCAACTCCAAAGTGTCCTACCAATCCTCCATTATGTTTCTCATTCACCAAGTTATCCCTCATTGAACTCCAGGGTATACACAATTGATTTCATCTAAACAACATATCCTCTTGAATGAAATAATCCAACCACTGACTCCTATTCTCCAAGACTAGTCCTTTACAAGCTCTCCAAGGTTTTGCAAAATCTGGGTCTTCCTCATATAAGTTATTCAATTCATCAAAACCTAATACCTCCACTCTCATCTATGCCGGAAAATTCCTTCTCCTACTCAAAGAATCAACAACTCTATTTGAATTTCAACTCCTATGTTTCAAAAAAAAGGTATAACTCTACAATAATTCCACCCATCTCATGTGTTTCCGACTCAACTTACCTCGACTGTTCAAATACTACAAAGCTTGATGATCTGTATACAACACAAACTCCTTATACAACAAGTAATGTATCCACTTCTTCGAGGATTGAACTATGGCATAGAAATCTTGATCATACACAGAATAAATTTTCCTAGCATCATTCAATTTCTCACTGAAGTAAGCTACTGGTCTTCCTTCTTGACTTAATACTACTCGAATTGCATTTCCACTTGCATCAAAGTCTACCTGAAATACCTTATTAAATTTTGGTAAAGCCAACATAGGCTACTCAGTCATGCTCTGTTTCAACAAATCAAAACTTTTGTCTTCTCCAGATGTCCATCTGAAATCTTTCTTATCCCCTCTCATTGTTTATGTCATAGGGCTGCAAATAGAACTGAAATTGCTAATGAACTTTCAGTAGAAACTAGCCAATCCATGAAATGATCTTACCTCTCCAATGCTTTCCAGTGTAGGCCATTCAAAAATTTCTCTTACCTTCTTAGGATCCAACTTCAATCCATCCACTGATATCACAAATCCCAGATATACCAATTATTCCTTCATGAAACTACACTTCTTAATGTTTATCAGCAATTTCTCTTCTCTCCACCTCTACAAAACTTGTCTTATATGCAATAAATGTTCTTCTCTAGTCTTACTCAAAATTAAGATGTCATCCAAATAGACAATCACAAACTTACCCAAGAATTTCTTCAACACCTCATTCATCAGCCTCATGAAAGAACTCGATGTATTTGTTAGTTGTCTTGAATGTTGTCTTCCATTCATCCCCTTCTCTGATTTTGATCTGATGATATCCACTCTTCAAATCTATCTTTGTAAAGTATTTAGCTCAACTCAAATAGTTCATAATGTCATCCATCTAGGGCAAAGGAAATCTATACTTCACTATGATCTTGTTTATGGCTCTAGAGTTTATACACATCCTCCATTCTCCATCCTTCTTAGGTGTTAGCACAACAGGTATTATATAAGGGCTTAATCTCTCTCTGATCAAACCCTTCCTCAAAAATTCTTGCACTTGTCTATTCAACTCTTCATTCTCTGTCGGTGTCATTTGGCATGCTGCTTTATTAGGAAAACTAGCTCTAGGAATCAAATCCATGCAATGGTTAATACTCCTCACAGGCAGCAATCCATCAGGTACATTATCTGAAATGATAGCTTCATATTCTATCAGAAATTTCTTTATCTCTTCTAGTTGTTATTGTACATGCTTCAAGTCTTCAACCTTCTTAGGAACCAAGGAATAACACATGTTCTCATGTCTTAGTCCATCTAGAAATATCCTTCCATCAACCAAACAAATTCTAGCATTCATACAAACCTCAACTTTAGGAACATCCTCCAATGGTAACAAAGTTTGCTTCATCCCATTTGCCACAATGGTATATATTTTCTTATTTCCATTATGAATATCCTATCTATCATACTGCCAATTCCTTCCCAAAAAAACATGGCATATGTCCATAGGCATGATATCACACAAACCTTCATCATGATAATTTCCTATCTTCAATTTCACAAAACATTGTTCACTTACTAGTATCGTATGCTCATCTTGAATCCATGCTATCAAATAGGGCTTTAGTTGTTTCAACCTTTCCAACTTTAATTTGGTCACCATTTCTTCAAAAACTAGGTTGTCTAAGCTTCCACTATCAATAATCACTTTGCAACATTTACCAACTACCTTGCATCTGGTCTGAAACAAATTCTTTCTCTGCAATGGTTCCTGCTCCATCTCACTTTGACACAATACTCTTCTTTTCACCAACACTTCTCCCTCTTTTGGTTTATTAGATGATCCAACATGATTCTCCTCAACAAATTTTTCTCTTCTACTATTCTTTATCCTTCTACTTGCTTCTCCTTGATTAAATTCAAATGTTCTATGTCCTTCTCCACCACACTTATATCACGTTCCTCTGAATATTCTTTTCTCCTATTCTTTATCACCTTTTCTATAACCCTCATTTCGGTAACCACCATATCCTCCTCCTTGGTAATATTTTCCATCATTTTTATGATATGAATTATCATTCTTAATAACTTCCTTATCTTTTTTCTGATCTATAAAATATCATCTTCCTCCTCCAGTAAAAATTCTTCCTCTTTGTCTCTTCTCATTTCTTTTATTCAACTTCTCTTCTTGTTTTAGGGCACATTGATATGCCTCCTCCACACTCAGTAACTTTATCAAAATGATCTCATCATGTACATACAACCTCAAACCATTCATATATATGGATACTTTCTTGATCTCATCCTCTTAATGTCTGGATCTGATATTCAACTTGTAGAAATCCTCAGTATACTCTGTCAAACTTGACTCCTTCTGCTTCAAATTCTGTAACTTTTGAAACAAATTGATCTGATAGTCTACAAGCATAAAATTTGTCTTCAACTTATTCACCATTTGATCCCGTGATTTTATATTCTCCTTTCCTCTTCTCTGCTTATCTTTTTCAAAATGTTCCCAAGAAAGGGATGCATTTCCTTTCAACTTTGTACAAGAAAATTTCACCTTCTTGTCTTTGGTGGTTCCTTCAAAATCAAATTACTTCGCCATCTCCATTATCCAATCAAGAAATTCATCTGAACTGAACTTACCTCTATAATCTAGTGGATTCAAATGTCATTTAGTATACACTCTAGTTAGAGCTCTTATGAACCTCTCTTCTCCCTGATCAAGGCCAGGTTGATCTTCTATTTCCCTTTCTTCCTGTTCTTCTTCCTCTTCATCACTCACATCATCAACTAGTCGACCTCTCCTTTGGGCCATTTCAATTGCTTCCAATCTAGCAGTTATTCATGTCAACATCTCCATCATAGTTAGGTCTGAATTTCCATGCGCTCCATTTCCTCTAACATTTCTTCTTCCTTCCATCTTTACACAAGTCCTCTAAATCTATAGGTCGGATCCTCAATCCACCACCCCATAAAAAATATTCAATAGGACTTTGCAAACTTTGACGATCTTCCACAAAATGAACCTTGCTCTGATACCAATCTGGTGCAGTCATGATAGGAGGGTCCTCAAAGAGAACTATCTGGATTGTGTAGCTAGAGTTACACAATAGAAGCAACACAAAATATGGAGGCAAATGCAGATTCAAACATTCTCATTAATAAAACTATCGATTACAATCGGCCGGCAACATCCAAGCTTATAGATTCGTCTCATAGGCCTTATATAACATACATGCTCCTTAATGCAAGCAAAAATCTTATAGATCAAATTCTATAGTCTTCATAATCTACTTTATCTTGATTTTTTTTCTATCCTGATGATCTATTACAAGCTTTATATCATATCCACATACCTAGAAACATCTGTGTTGGCCAAAGATCATTACAATCTCCGATGAAGGAAATGTAACATGTGCATGAACAAGTCAACCTCAAATTTGAATTTCTCCATGATAGGTGCATATGATGAAGTTTGGACCTAAAATTAAGGTCGGGGACACTCCATAAAACAATTCAAACAACCTCACAAGGATCTGCAAGCTATGGGAAAGATCCACGACCGATCAAACTAGCTGCTAAGTTTGAAATTATTCTGGGGCCAGTTCCAAAAATAGTCACTTAATCCAAAAGTGATAACTTACCAGGAAAAAGATCCAATCGAGCTGAAATATTGGAATAAGGAAAATGAAAATGTACTTGATGAAAGGATAGATCTATAGGGTTTGGTGAGTAAACATGATGAAATATTGAATTTGTCAACTTGAACTGAAAAAGAACAAAACTGAATAAAAATAGTTTTGGTTGATGCAATATTTCCAAGAACCAAGCATGCTCCTACATTAGATATGTTCTAAAATTATGGTTTGATCTTCTCCAATGAAATAAGACAAGATCTTGAGAGTTGATACTAGAATATCATCATGTTGAGTAAGATTTAATAGGATTCCAATATTGAACAAAATAAATGCAAAAGGTCTATTTTCTCTAGCCATGAACTATTGCAAATCCAAAAAAATCAGACTTGATGATGACTAAAAACACTAAAAATAGACCTTTGATGAAGAGAAAAAGATGGGATTCCAATCTAGGCACCTCCCTTTTGAGATAGGGATTATTGATGTGTTTCCAATTTGTATTTTGAATTCTACCCTTGCTATAAATCATTGCCAAAATCCCTCAAAATCATGTCATTTGGTCAATGTTTCTAATTAGAAATATTGGAGCGAGCATGAAAGTTTATCATTACCCTTTAACACTAAAAATTGCCTTCAAATCAAGTAATCAATCCATTGAATAACTCCTTAAAGAGCACAAAATCTACATCTTTACACACGTTGCAATGGCACCATGAACACTACCCTTTGAATTTCTACCTTATTGTCATATTCTAATGGCTTTTATCTTCTAAAACCTTGTGTCTCAATCACCTTGAAAGGATAGTCATCTTTTTTTTCAACATGTATTTGACCAAAATAAGATGATATAAGACAATTGATATGATGAGTGAATTATTGATGCCAACAATTGCCTTCCATAATCTTATTTTGGTCAATATTGCTTTGATTTCCTTGAATGATAATTTTACAATCTTTGAAATTCATACTGGTTATCCTCCATGGAAGTATGCTTTTCTATTGAAAGTTTCCTTCCCATTAATGGACTATTATGAATATTTTATGGTGGTTGTGATCATGCATTATCATTATGCTCATCAATCTGTCTCTTTGTTTGAGACTCTCTAATTTGTATCCTCTACAGAAAATGAAGGTTGATTTGTTGAAGAGGTGGCCACACAAACATCAAGATTGATTCTACACTTTAGTTTACACAATCTACCATGCCTTTAAACTATCATTACCTTTTTACTCTACTCATTAAGCTGTTGACACTACATCTCTAAGAAAAATTTCTACCTCTTTATGCACAGAGATCACGGTTTTGGGACTGTCATCAACACAATGTTGCATCTAAAATCATGTAGAATGCCATGATTTGTTACTCATAACTACATTATGTTGCTCAGAAGTCTACAAGTGAATCATATATGGGGTTCTCAATGCATCTATTTGCAAAACTAATTATTGCCATGATTTGAAACATAAACATCCCTCTGCCAAGGTAGCTTATATACTGACATTCTCTTTCCTTCTTGAGGAGAACTACCTTGATTTGACATAGATTATTTCATTCAACAATCATGGAAATTATCCTTTATCATGCAATGTTTTAATTTATCAATATAACCTTTACCCATACTAATTAGCTTAAACATTAAACATTGGCTCTTGCTTAATGCATGAAGTTTTATGAATAAAATTTTATATCTAAGTGTTCCTCCCTTAATAACACTATTCCCTTGTTGCTCAATTGAGATAATGGTCAAGAAGGCAACCTTTATGAACATCATTCCAAGGTTCGACACTGTCATATAGTAGCAAGAAAATTCTTTCTTTCCTCAGTGTTATCATAAAGGGATTTCCACCTTCAGGTTTCAAAAACTTCTATAAATCCATTGAACCCTCCTGATGTATATTCATACTCAAGACTCTTTTTTTGTATTATCAATTTTTCTAGACAAATATTAGATAGGCATCCTGAACACGACACATTCCTTAGATAGGTATCCTCAACTAGACTCTTGAATTCTTTCTAGATGAAAAAATATAGACCCACCTACATCATGATCAATTGTGTGTTATGTATGTTGGATGTTGTGGTTGTATTACTGATATGTCATTGTCATTGATGTCAACACTATTAGCATTGATGATTCTAAAGGTTGTATATGTCGAGGATATTGAGAAAATTAGAATAAATATGTTGCAGGTATTCTATGAAGCTGTGATGATCAGAATGGTGGAAAGTTGTGTAAGTTGTTATTCATAAGTCACGCATCAAAGCGTTTGTTTCTGAGCCTATCTAGTATGTTTTTTGGAAGTTTCAAAGGTGCACATCAAGATTGGAGTGAGCTATGAGTTTCTGAGTTCCTACAGTTATTCTTTTATTTTAGCAGGTGTTTCTGGAAGAAGAGAATGCAATTATGGTAAATTAAGCTATTGTGTATGCTCTTGTGATGATCACTGATGTTTCTAGATCATGCTCTATCATTTTGGTATGTCCGTGTTGATCGGTGTGCTCATGATCAAAGATTTTTCCTTTGTTTGTTCAAGTTTTCAGGTTCTTAGCCGACATGATGGTGGTAGCATGTTGTGAATCCTTATGGATTAATTTTTGAATGTTTGGAATGTTTGAGGATATAGATTTAGCTCTTCATTATGTTGTGACCAACTTAGGTTCGTGCGCATTGAGATTTTTCATGAATTGGGATGACAATTTTTATTCATTTATTCTTTATTTGTGGCCGATAGAGTTGTTGATGTAAATCCATGTAGCAGATATATCAGAGAAATTGTTTCTTAATTTTGAAGTGTGTGGTGTATGCTCATTGAATGTATATGAAGTGTGAATGTAAAATGTGTGAATAAAGATCAGATCATTTGATTTTAGAGTAGATTGTGAAGAAGATTGAGCAAAGTGTGAAGAAGTATTTATGTGTCTAACCAGAACTGTATTCAGGATTTTGAAGAAGCTAATATCTCAGTTCAACCTCATTAGATGGATTTAATATGATTGTTTTATGTAAGGAAGTGATCCTTCCCTTTTGAGTAGTGAGATCTAGGCAATGTACCTGAATGCATGTGCATTCCTTATTCATTTTTCATTATACTTCTAACAAGGTATAATCTTGTGGACTAACATCCATTGTGGTTTTTCCCCTAACAGGGTTTCCACAAATAAAATCTTGGTGTTCATGTGTTTTTGATGTGTTGTTGATTCATGCTTTCATTGTTAATTATTAGATCTGAGATTAAAGGTTGATAAAGCTTAAATAAGTTTAAATTCTGTAACAACTAATTCACCCCCCCTCTCAGTTGTCTATACTTGTTTTTCCAACAATTGGTATCAAAGCAAGTTCCTCCAAAGAATTTTAATAGCTTGAGGTGATCTGAGATGGCATCATACAAGAAGGATAGTCTCATATTGGATGGTACAAACTACTCTCTGTGGAAGGTCGGAATGGAGTGTCATTTGAAGTGCATTGGTGAACCTTTCTAGAAGATTACAAAGAACATATATAATATTCCTTAGAATGGTCCCTCTACTCCTGATGAGATCAAAGAAGCTGAAACTAATATGAGGGCTATAGAAGAATTACTAAGTGCTTTGACAGATTCAAAGATGAAAAATGTGATGGGTTTGAAGACAACACATGAGATTTGGAAGAAATTAGAGACATTGTATGAAGGAGATGCACAAGTGAAGATTTATAAGCTAACAAGTATTAAAGGCAAGTGGGAGAACTTGAAGATGAGTGAAGATGAAAACATTATTGCTTTCATGCAGAAGGTAAATGAGCTAGTGATGGGTATTAGATGTGTCGGTGGAATTATATTGTGGCTAAAGTGCTCAAATCAATGGCTACTTCTTACAAAATGAAAGATAATGCTATTGAAGAGCTCAGGATAGTAACAAATGTGACAAGAGACATGTTGATTGGTAAACTGGCTGCCTTTGAGCTGAGTGAATTTGGTGAGTCTACTCCTAAGAAAAAATCTGCATTTAAAGCTACTATATCCAGAAAAATCCAATAGAGATATGATCTGGGAGAAAGTTTCAAAAGTACATTCAAATATGAAGATGAGATGAAAAATATTGAAGATGAAGAAAGAGACCTAGAAGAGATGGAAGAATTGATTGTGAAAAGAGAAGCCTGATGACATGGTAAGTATAAATGAATTTTTCCTATTAAATATTTATCTTGCAGTAAGATAGACCATTTTGCATCAAGGTGTCTTGAAATGTTTTCTAATTACAAACATGACAAGTCTAGATTTCAAAAGATTTGTTATTATGTTGAAGAAGGTGTTACTAATGATGAATCTGATAAAGAAACTAGAAATGAAGATGGATGGGGATTCATTGCTATCAAGGAAAATAGTACAGTGCCCACTAAATCTGCTAGTGATAAGAATATTGAGAAAGCTTTTGCAGCAAGAATTGATGAAAAATATGAGTGGGTGATTGACAGCGAATGCTCACATCATATGGCTAGTGAAAAAAGAAAGTTTCTAAGCTTGGAGAAATATGACGATGGTGTTGTAAGATTTGGAGATAACAATGCTGGTGTGATTTGTGGTAGAGGCACTATTTCTCTTGGTCATAAATATAACACTGATGATGGCCTTTATGTTGAAGGATTGAAGCATAACTTGTTGAGTGTTGGACAAATAGTAGACAAGGGATACAATATTTAGTTCAAATATGGTAAGTGCGGGATATTGGGAAGCTCGGGAAATATAATTGCTTTGGGTACAAAGACAAGAGGTAACATTTTTCACTTAAGTTCTCCTAGTGAAATTTGTTTAATTGCTCAAGTTGATGTAAGCTAGTTATGGCATAAGAGGTTGTGTCATGTGAATTTTGATAAAATTATAAAAGTAAGCTCCACACAAGCAGTCAGAGATCTACCTAAGTTAGTGAAGAAGCCTACTAACACTATATGCAAGGAATGTCATATGGGAAAGCAAACAACATCATTCTAATGGAGTACTAGAGTTGGTACATACTTGGTGCAATCATGGTTGGAGGATCCTCAAAGAGAACAATCAAAAACATACAACAAGATTAACACAACAAAATCAACACAAAATATGGAGGAAAATGCAGATGTAAAAATTCTTATTATCACAAATCTTGATTACAAACAGTCAGCCACATTCGAGCTTACAAATTCGGTTCACAGGCCAGATTACAACATGCTCAAAATATAGTGCTCATACATGCGAGAAAAAATATTATAGATCAAATTCTATGTACATCATATTCTTTATTCTTAATTTTGTTTTGAATCTAATGATTCAATGTTAGATTTATATCACATCCACGGGTTGAGAAACATTTGCATCAACCAAAGATTGCTACAATCTTTGAGAAGAAAAGTGCAACATGTGAAAGAACAGGTTGGCCTCAAATATGAAATTCATCCATGGTAGATGTGTAAGATGAAGTATGGACCTAAGTTTAAGGTTGGGGACACTCCATAGAAAAAATCTAAACACACCGTGAGGATCCGCAAGTCACAGGAAAGATCTATGATTGGTCCAACTAGACGTTAGGTTTTGAAGTTATTCTTGGGCCAATCCCAAAAACTATCAAGTACTCTAGAGGTAATAACTTGCTGGAAAAAGATCCAAATGAGCTGAAAATTTTGAATACGACAATTGAACATGTTCACAATGAAATCCTAGGTATGCAAGATATGGGGAGAAAACATGAAGAAACACCAGATCTACAAACTTGAATAAGAACAAGAACAGAACTGAATGAAAATATTTTTTTGGTTGATGCAAGATTGCCAAGAACCAAGGATTCTCCTAAATCAGACATCCAGGGTTAATGAAATTTGAGCCTATCACTTTGCAGGGGCCAAAGGAAAACCAATACAGTCTACCTCAGCTCGAGAAATCCAAGAAGAATCCTCCACTAGTCTACCCTTCCATTTTGCCAAATATTCCTTGTACAGTCTTCCATGAGTCCTCCTTCCATCTCTAACATCCAAAATATCTTTTATCTTATCTAATTGGTGTTTAGGAAGCTATTCTTCCAACTTCACCTTGCCGTTTGCACTGAATTCTACTTCATGGTACTGATGTAAATCTGCAATGTTGAATATAGGTGATATACCCATGTCATCTGGTAACTCTACTTCATAAGCATTCCCTGAATCAAAATTCTTCAAAATCCTACAGGGTCCAAACTTCCTCATCTTTAATTTACTGTGCATTCCAACTGGAAACCTTTCCTTCCTCAAATACACCATTACTTCATCTCCAACTTCAAACTCCTTATGTCTCCTCTTTTCATTTGCTTTCTCCTTATACTTCTAGTTCATATTTTCCAAATGTTGTTTTACTTGAGTATGCATTTTCTTCATATGTTCTACAAATTCTTCTACTTTTGCACTCCTTTTATCTTCCTTACCGATGTCTCTTAACTCTGATATACCTCTAGGATGAACTCGTGTAACAATCTCAAAATGTGTCTTTCCAATACTCCTGTTCACTGAATTATTGTAGGAAAACTCTACTTGTGCTAGGGCTAGATCCAACCTTCCGGTCTTCTCTCCAACCAAACATCTCAACAAATTTCCCAAACTTCTATTCACTACCTCTGTCTATCCATCTGTCGATGGGTGAAAAGTAGAACTGAACTTCAAATTTGTCTTCAACTTCTTCCAAAGTGTCCTCCAAAAATAACCAACAAACTTTGTATCCCGGTATAAAACAATACTCCTAGGTAATCCATGTAATTTGACCACTTCTTTGAAAAACAAATCTGCAATATGTACTACATTAGTTGTCTTGTTACAAGGTATGAAATATGCCATCTTAGAAAATATGTCCACTACCACAAATACTAAATCATTACCTCTCTGTGTCTTAGGCAAACCAAGTATGAAATCCATGTTTATATCCTCCCAAGGTCTATTTTGTACTATCAAAGGTTTATACAATCCAACATTCTGACTACTCCCTTTTGCAACTTGACAAACTCTGCAACTCTCCACAAATTTCTTGACATCCTTATGAATCTATGGCCAAAATTAATTCTCACTCACCAATGCTACTATCTTTTCAATTCCAAAATGTCATGCCAATCCTCCACTATGTTTCTCTTTTACCAATGTATCCCTCATCGAGCTTCAAGGTACACACAACTAATTTCCTCTAAAAAAAATGTCCTCTTGGATGAAATAATCCAACCATTGACTTCTATCCTCCAGATGGGTTCTCTACATGCTCTCCAAGGTTCTACAAAATTTGGGTCTTCCTTATACAAGTTACTCAATTCATCAAAGCTTAATACCTCCACTCTCATCTATGCTAGTAAATTCCTTCTTCTACTCAAAGCATCAACAACTCTATTTGACTTTCCACTCCTATGTTTCAAGACAAAAGTGTAGCTTTGTAAGAACTCTACCCATCTCATGTGTTTCTAATTCAACTTACCTTGACTATTGAAATACTGTAAAGCTTGTTGATTTGTATACAACACAAACTCCTTAGATAACAAGTAATGTCTCCCCTTTTTCAAATCTTGAACTATGGCATAGAACTCCTGATCATATACTAAATATCTTATCCTTGCATCATTCAAAATCTCACTGAAATAGGTTACTGGTCTTCCTTCTGGACTTCACACTGCTCCAATTGCATTTCCACTTGCACCACAATCTACTTGAAATACCTTATCAAAATCTAGTAAAGCTGACACAAGCTTCTCAGTCACCTTCTGCTTCAACAATTCAAAACTTTTTTTTGCTCCAAATATCCATCTGAAATCCTTCTTGTCTCCTCTCATTGTCTCTATCATGGAGCTACAAATATAACTAAAAATCCTAATGAACTTTTGGTAGAAACTAGCCAATCCATTAAATGATCTTACCTCTCCAATTCTTTCAAGTGTAGGCCATTCAACAATATCTCTCACCTTCTTAGGATCCATCTTCAATCCATCCACTGATATTACAAATCCTAGATATACCAATTCCTCCTTCATGAAACTACACTTCTTTATGTTTATCAACAACTGTTCTTCTTTCAACCTCTCCAAAACTTGTCTTTTGTGCAAAAAATGTTCTTCTCTAGTCTTACTGAAAATCAAAATATCATCCAAATATACAATCAAAAATCTACCCAAAAATTTCTTCAATACCTCATTCATCAACCTCATGAAAGTACTTAGTGCATTTTTCAACCCAAAAGGAATCACTAACCACTCATACAATCCTTCATTTGTCTTGAATGTTGTTTTCCACTCATCTCCTTCTTTGATTCTAATCTGATGATATCCACTCTTCAATTCTATCTTTGTAAAGTACTTAGCTCCACTCAAACAATCCATAATGTCATCCATCTAGGGCAAAGGAAATCTATATTTCACCATGATCTTATTTATGGCTCTAGAGTCAAAACACATTCTCCATTCTCCATCTTTCTTAGGTGCAAGCACAACAAGTACTGCACAAGGACTTAAGCTTTCTTTTATCAAACCTTTCCTCAACAACTCTTGCACTTGTCTTCTCAATTCTTCATTATCCGTCGGTGTCATCCGGTGTACTACTTTATTAGGCAAACTAGCTCCAGGAATCATATCCATGCAATGACTAATAATCCTTATAGGTGATAATCCATCAGGTACATTATCTGAAATGATAGCCTCATATTCTATCAGCAACTCTTTCATCTCCTCAATTTTTCCTTCTACATGCTTCAAGTCTTCAAATTTCTTAGGCACTAATGCATAGCACATGTTCTCATGTCTCATTCCATCTAGAAATCTCCTTCCATCAATGAAATAGATTCTAACAGTCATAAAAATCTCAACCTTAGGAACATCTTCCAAGGGTAACAAAGTTTACTTCATCCCATTAGAAAAATTGGTTTATATGTTCTTCTTTCCATCATGAATAGCTTGTCGATCATACTGCCAAGGCCTTCCCGACAAGATATGGCATATATCCATAGGCATAATATCACACAAAACTTCATCATCATAGTTTCCTATCTTCAATTTCACCAAACATTGTTCACTTACTAGTATTTTATGTTCATCTTGAATCCATGCTATCTGATAGGGTTTAGGGTATTTCAACCTTTCCAACTTCAATTTGGTCACCATTTCTTTAGAAGCCAAGTTCTCTGATCTTCCACTATCAATGATCACTTTGCAAACTTTACCAGCTACCTTGCATCTGGTCTTGAACAAATTATTTCTCTACAATGGTTCTTTCTCCAATTCATTTTGACACAAAACTCTCCTATTCACCAATACCTCTCCTTCTTCCAGTTGATCGGATGATCCAACATGATCCTCCTCAAAAAAGGCTATTCTCTTATTGTTGTCAATCTTTCTGCTTGTCTCTCCTTATTTGCATTCAAAGGCTCTATGTCCTCCACCACACTTAAAGAAGGTTCCCCTGAATACTCTTTTCTCTTGTCCTCTATCATCTTTTCTATACCCTTCATTTCTATAACCACCATATCCTCCTCTTCTATAATATTTTTCATCATCTCTTCGGTATGAATTTTCATTCTTATTGACCTCCTTATCTTTATTCTGATCTGCAAAATTTCCTCTTCCTCCTCCAGTAAATATTCTTCCTCTCTGAAATCTTCCACCTCTTCCTCTTTGTCTCTGTTCATTTCTTTTATTCAGCTTCTCTTGTGCTTTTAGGGCACACTGATATGCCTCTTCCATACTCAACAACTTAATCAAACTGATCTCATCTTGAATAGATGACCTCAAACCATTCACATATCTAGATACTTGTTCAATCTCATCTTTTGAATGTCCAGATTTGATATTCAAATTATAGAATTCCTCAGTATACTATGTCACACCTGATTCTTTTTGCTTCAGGTTTTACAATTTCTTGAACAAACTAATATGATAGTTCTTAGGCATATTTTTTTTCTTCAATTTATTCACCATCCAATCCCATGATCTTATCTTCTCCTTTCCTTTTCTTTGTCTATCTATCTGCAAATGTTCCCACCAAAGGGATGCATGTCCTCTCAAATTTGTATAGGAAAATTTCACCTTCTTATCATCTGGGGCACCTTCAAAATCAAATTATTTCTCCATTTCTGCTATCCTATCCAACAATTCATCTGAATCCAACCTACCATTATAATTTGGTGGATTGAAATGTGGCTTAGTGTTCACTCTGGTTAGGGCTCTTATGAACCTCTCTTCTCCCTGATCAAGGCCAGGTTGCTCTTCTCTTGCAACTTCTTCTTATTCTTCTACTTCTTCATCACTTACATAATCAATTGGTTGACCTCTTCTCTAAGTCATTTCAATTGCTTCTAATCTAGCAATGATTCCTCTCAACATCTCTATTATAGCTGGGTCTGCATTTCCACGTGCTCCATTTCCTCTACCATTTTTTCTTCCTTCCATATTTACACAATTCCTCTACAATTTCAGGTTGGATCCTTAATCTGACACGCTACAACAAATCTTCAATAGGAATCCACAGCTTCTGACGATCTCGCAAGGAACGAATCTCGCTCTGATACTAGTTTGGTGTAGTCATGGTAGGAGGGTCCTCAAAGAGAATAGTCCAAACCATGCAGTAAGAGTCACACAATAGAAGCAAAATGAAATATGGAGGCAAATTCAGATGCAAACATTCTTATTATCATAAATATTGATTACAAAGAGTCGGCCACATCCGAGCCTATAGATTCGGTGCATAGGCCTGATTACAACATGCTTAAATATAGTGCTTATGCATGCAAGTGAAAATCTTACGGATCAAAATCTATATACATCATATTATTTCTTCTTAATTTAGTTTCAAATCTAATAATTCAATACTAGATTTATATCACATTCGTAGGTCGACAAACATCCACATCAGCCAAAGATCACTACAATCTCTAAGAAGAAAAGTGCAATGTGTGCAAGAACAGGTCGGCCTCAAATCTGAAATTCATCCACAGTAGATGTGTAAGATGAAGTGTGGACCTAAGTGTAAGTTAGGGGGCACTTTATAGAACAAATCTAAACACACCATGAGGATCTGCAAGTCACTAGAAAGATCTATGATCGATCCAACTAGCCGTTAGGTTTTGAAGTTATTCCAAGGCTAGTTCCAAAAACTATCACGCACTCCGGAAGTGATAAATTGCCGAAAAAAGATCCAAATGAGCTGAAAACTTGGAATACGACAATTGAACATGTCCACAATGAAATACTAGGTACACAAGATATGGCGAGAAAACATGAAGAAACACCGGATCTACCAACTTGAACAAGAACAAGAACAAAACTGAATGAAAATATTTTTTTGGTTGATGCAAGATTGCCAAGAACCAAGGATTCTCCTACATCAATACTGATCTATGTGGTCCATCCAGAGTCAAAATTATACAAGGAGAAAGGTACTTTATTTTTCTTATTGATGATTACTCTAGGATGATATGGGTTGCTTTCTTGAGAGAAAAATGTGAAGCACTAGAAAAGTTCAAATTTTTCAAAGATATGGCAGAAAATGAGATAGGGTTGAAGGTTAAATGCTTAAGATCAGACAGAGGTGGTGAATTCACTTCCCGAGAGTTCAATTAATTTTGTGAAATAATGGAATCAAAATATAGTTATTTGTTCCTCGGACCCCTCAACAGAATGGAGTTGTTGAGAGAAAGAATAGAACAATTCTAGATGCTGCTAGAACTATGATGTTGGAAGGTAATGTTCCTCATATCTACTGGAGATAAGTTGTAAGCATTGATGTATACACTATCAACCGAGTAAATTTAAATGGTAATTCTAGTAAGACTCCTTTTGAGTTGTGGTTTGGTTATAAGCCTACTATTAAATATTTCAAAATCTTTGGAAGTAGATTTTATATCAAGAGAGATGAAGATATTGGAAAGTTTGATGCTAGAAGTGATGAAGGAATCCTTCTGGGTTACTCTACTAAGAGCAAGGCCTACTGGTGCTACAATAGAAGATTGAAGAGAATGGTTGAAAGTGAAAATGTCAGAGTTGATGAAGACACTATTAGATCATCCAGATATTGTGGATATGATTCAAATGATAAAAAAGATAGTACATATAATGGAAAGAATGTGCAGACACATAATCAAGTTCAAATTGTTCCGGTGAATTAAGAGAATCATGAAGGAGAAGCTAGTGGAAGT
>CM021105.1:462447394-462545653 GCA_007115665.2 Sequoiadendron giganteum | reverse complement strand
GGTATAATCTTGTGGACTAACATCCACCGTGGTTTTTCCCCTAACAGGGTTTCCACATATATATTCTTGGTGTTCATGTGTTTCTAATGTGTTGTTGATTCAGGCTTTCATTGTTAATTATCATATTTTTGATTAAAGGTCGAATAAAGGTTAAATAAGTTTAAATTCTATAACAACTAATTCACCCCCCACTCTCAATTGTCTATCCTTGTTTTTCCAACAATTTATACTTCTCTATCTTAATAATTATCATACTTTTAGTTAATTTCCCTTCTTTGTTGCAAAGCTACTATCCTTTGTGGTTATCATGCCTACTACCACTAAAACCCCATGTTCAAAAGTCTATCCTCCTTAATTTTAAAAAGGTTTGATCACTTTAATTTACTATTTGACCTCTTTGGTATTCACTATCCTTTATTTGAAATGATATCATTGTCTCCTATCATCATGAATACCACTATCATCATTCTAGTTGTCATCTTCTTTTCTTTTTTTCACAGTCCTCATTGCATTCATCTTTTTCACTGTTGCTTTCAAAATCTTTCTATTGTGGCTTCAATATCTATGAAACCTAAATACTATGTTGACTATCCCTTGTCATGATTATTCTTAAACCTTAAACAAACCTCGATTTCCCTCTTGGCATCATATAGATCCTTCCAAAGATTGGTCACTTTCTTTGAACCTCTATGTATTGGAAACAAATTATTTGAATAATTGATTGTGTTTGATTTTCTCATGTATCTCAATCCCCACAAAAATAATAGAGAGAAAAGGATAGTGTCTAACATGGACAATAAAAGCAAGGAAGTAAAAAAATTTCTAATCCCAACATAGACCATAACAATCCTTTCATCAATCGTATAAAAATGAAGGTTTAAAATGCAGAGACTTCTCTTTACTATGCATTATTTCAAACATTATGAATAAACCCTAACCCATGGCCTATGATGAAGCCTTCAAAAAAATGAAACCACCTTCATAATGAAATTAAAGAAGGAAAGAAATAATTTTTTTTCTCCAAAACATAAAGATAGTGCAACCACATTCCTCTAAAAGGCAAATGCATGATGGAAAATGCTATAGAATTTAGCCAACTTGGAAATAAAGTAGAAAATTGAATGAAAATCTTGTTAGAGGGTTGTTTCCTCATCATGAATAAATGATGCTCAGGTAACAACCAAGAAACTGAAACATGTCCCTCCAATGAAGTGAACACTAATCAATTTTTTCTATGAAGGGATTGTGTATGTAGAAAACTAGGGTTTCCTCTTTGAAAAGTTGTTGTTCCCTTCATGAACTCATGCTCTTTCCTTATTCTTTCCAAAAATCAAGTAAAAATATTACATGCAAGTAAAATCATGTAGCTTTGCCTCTCAAAACAAAAAGTTTAAAGTTGCAACTTTATCCCTTAGTCAACCTACCCATGGGTTTTCATGAAAATAGTCTTTTGAAAAGTTTTTAAAATACATTTTACAAAGTTTAACATAAAATAAAACCCCCCCTTGAACATTTACAATATAAAATATAAGACCAAAACCCCTCTTTTAATACCTAGGACAAACTTAATAAAAGGAACTTTATTGCAAAAACCCATCCCTTACCCAAACCTAGAGGTTTTGACAAATGATTGAACTTGAGGGACCACTGAATTCATTAAAAAAAAATACACTTTATGACACAATGAATAGACATTTAAATTCAAATGAGGTTTCAACCTTCTTTGGATTATAGTAAGGAGAAACTCAAGGAGTCATATTACTAAATGCATTCCATGAATTTCAAAAGAGAAATTGTGTGCTAGAAAGAAAGGAAGTGGGTAAAATTAATGCCAAAATAAAGGAATTTTTAAGCTCCTATTGTCAATTTTTGAAGGAGTTAACTAAGCAATAATTTGATACAACTACAAAGATAGATGAGAAAATTTTTAGGAAACAATTGAATTTATAGATCCATAAAGAACCAGATAATCAATTATCTTTGGATTATTTGGATAGGGTTTTTGTATTTTGGTTGTCATTGATGTCAAAAGTTATATAAAGAGTGTTGTAGTCTATTTGTTTGGTTGCTAGAGTCTTTGAGAAATGCTCTGCTTTTCTCCATTGATGATTTTTTTCTCTTACATTTTGTAGGATAGATTTATATTGTGTCAAGGCATGTGTGATCCACTTTTCAAATCATTTGAGTTACCGAAAATGTGTTTTTGACAATGGCAGATTGAAGACTATGTTGATTCTATGAGGATGTTCTCAAAGGTGTAAAGTTTGGATCTACATATCTTCACATTTTCATATATGGTTGTAGGTTATAAGTTAAGTTCATTGAGATGTGAAGGTATTATATATCCAAATTTTTATTCCAATAATCCTTCCAAAGAGATAGTTACAAGTGAAAAATTACCAGACTATGTTAGGGCAGTGTAAAGTGGTTTCAAAGACTTGTTGGAATTCTTTGCATTCCACCACACGTGAAGTTCCGGTCAAGTGGTTTTTTGGACATACTAAGTGATGTATAAAGTATGTTATATTGAAGTATCAAGTGATTTGGTGCTAAACAAGTTTAGTTTTCAAAGTGTCGGAGTGCTACAATTGGTTTCAAATGCTTAATCTTCATCAAAACAAGCTTCTGAATACTTGCACCAGTAGAAGGTTGCGAAGTTCAGTTGTATGAGTTTGTGTGGACACTTGATGTGTCTCATGCTATCTAAGGTATTGAGCACATGAATATCATTCTTATTTTGAGTACCACACGTGTTTCAAGTCATTTTGTGAATTTATATTTTTTGTTGAGGCCAACTAAGGTATGATAGTGGTGTGCACCACTAATTGAAGATTGATTGGAGTTTAAGGAGTGATTGAAGGTGTTTTATTGGTCATTCCAACTCATTGGGAGAAACACAAATAATATTTTATCAGCCTTATGTACTACCAATGGATGTGATGTATGATATGCTACATGTTATATTTTTCTTGTTTATGACCAACAAAATTTATATTTTCAAAGCATGCAGATGATGTTTATAAAATATCAAAGATGAAAAGATTGTCTTGGGACTAGGTTAAGCACATGTTGGGATCTACAAGGTATTTTCCTCTTCCTAGTATTTTGTGTAGCCTTTTGGGTCTTGCCCTCTACATGTTTCATGTTGTTTGTTTTATCCCTAGTTGACTTAGAGTCGATGTAATATTTTTGTTGTAGGTCAACATGTGAAATGTAATAAATATAATATCATATATACATTTTAAACCTAGTTGATCTGGGTTGCGTAATGTGGCATGATGATGATTGTGTAAGTGGTTGAAAGAGAAAGAGCAGTTATGGTAGATCCTATCCAATTTTATTTTGATAATATCCCTATGATATAAGTATGTGAAAAAGTGTACTTAATTGTTTGCTATAGGTAGTGATTCAGAGGCTATAACTTCTTAATTGTTCAAAGTAGTGGGCTAGTAGGCAATTGAGAATAAATTTGGAGAGTCTACAAAGTATAATTACAATCATCAAAAGAGAGTGATCTCAATTATCAGTTTCAAATAGTTGAAGGATTATCATTATATTCATTCCTAATTGTCCACTTAGACTAGGGAGTTGTAGCTTCCTTGGGTGTAACCCTAAAACTATAATCAAGGAGTTCTAGCTTCCTTGGGTGTAACCCTAAAACTATAATCAAGCAATTGTAGCTTCCTTGAGTTATAGCCCTTAAAAAAAGTAGTAAATGTTGTTTATTTTGTGAGGTTGGATTAGGGAAGTAGTTCCTAGTAGCTTTTCTCACCATGGTTTTCCCTTGTGGTGTTCTCTACATATATCTAGTGTTATTTTTTGTATTTTCTTCATCTTTCGTGTTCATGTTTATGTGGTAGAGTTTAAAGTATTTTTTTGTTTTGGAAGGTTTTAGATTTGATAAAATATTCATTCACCCCTCTCTTAGTATTTATTATGTGTTCAACAATTAGAATTACATCCAAGTTCCTTAGAAGAAGTATAATGTAATGCCCCACCACGCAAACCATAGAGGACAACATATAACTAACAATTATAGCACAATTTTTATTTTAAAAGTAAAACATAACATCAAATGTCCATTAACATGAAACACTTGTAATGTAATTATACATACACATTATCCAACCATGCCGTCTGGGGTAACAGGACTGCATTACTTACAAACATTCCTATCATGACTCAATTCCCATAACAATGATAAACTACTCACAAACTTATACATTTTAAACCTATAATATAAAATCAATAGCAAGTACATGCATTCATAACAACACATAAACATCCATCTAATCACATGAAATACCAAAGAATATATACATTCCATTTATCACTTAAATATACATAACTATACATCATTCCAAGATTACATAATTACCCATATTTTCATAAATACAACATGGAATAAGAGCATTACACTGATTACAATTTACGTATGGAGCTTCCATTAAAACAACGAGAAGGATACAACAAATACATAATGTGATACAACTGAAAAGGTCATAATACAAGGCAATGAGACTATCTCCCACTTTGGTGAAGCTTTAATACCACTAGAACTGTTATAGCTCTTTGCATCACGAACTTTGACTAGGAACCCAATGGGGTGCATAGCACATTCCACCCGACCATGTGGACCTTAAGGTCTACCCCCCATGCTAGGAGGTGTCAAGAGGAACTACAACATAAAATTTTCAAGTGAACAAGGTTGACTAGACTCCACAACCAAAAGGCAACAAGCCAAAACATAATAGCAACCACTTCCAAAGGTACCTGAACAACAAGGGGGAAACAACAAACATACAAGGTTGCTAAAGGGGAGTGTGTCATCACATCGATTGATATGAGTTAACTAGTGTGGATCTTCCTAGGTCATGGCCCCCATCCTAGGTTACCTTGGTGAACTCAATCGATCCTTGGCACCCATTCTTACACTTGCGGAATCAAATTACCTTTCTTGAGGACAAGGTAGTTGATTTTCCATTCCAGGCCTTCTCATGTCATCTCAAGCCTATACAAGTGCTTGAGCCATGAGAGAGGCATCAATTATCTTTTACTAGTGTGGTTACTAGCCACCCCCTAAATATTTATTAGGTTGTCACTTAATTAACTCAACTTCCACATGAGTTACCCTGGATACCACTTAGGGTTATGGCCCTCATGGGAAGTGACACTCCCTAATAGCAACAAAATCTCAACAATCCACAACTAGGTGGCCAACTTGTATAGCCATAAAATGTCACATAAATAAGAAAATACATGAGGCATAAACTATTTCACACAAAATCCTCGTAAATGAAATAGTATCACCGTGCAAGGCTAGACCCACAAGAATAACCCGAATTAAAATCAAGCATTCAAAAAGAACCTTCATGAAAAGGAAACATAATTAAGTACCTGTTCACGCAATATTTTGCATGTAGCAGCAGCCTTATGGGAAATTTAACTATTGGGGGACAATATGCACTAGCTAAATAACCTCCGGGATTTTCTCGAAGCCGGCTCTTCGCTTAATAGGTGAAGTAAAAGGTAAGGGAGATTGTGAGAAATGTAAAATTTACACTATAGGCGATGCACCAAATCTTTAGACAACTTTATTAGAGCATAGTGCATAATGCAAAGGCTCGAATCACTAAATTGTTGTTATTTAAGATAATTTTCTCAAAAACACTTGTCATGCAAAAATACCCTCTAATTTGTATAATGTAATCAAGCATAACTTTGTATTAACACAGAAGAGTAGTAGAAACATGATCTGTATTTATTCTAGCTATAAGAGGTTACAAAAACTGAAGTACAGGCATTCATACAAAATGAAGATAATAGCACAAGTCAATAGTTTGAATGAATGCTTGAAAATAGAAAGGCCGAATTTATTTGGCACAGTCCGAAGTCTTTGAATTAAAAGCAACTATTACACACGGCTTACTCCCCAATGCTTGGGAGTTTTTTATAAACTTAATCAACAACCTAATAAAAGAAAACCAGGCCCCATATATTGGCCATCCCACTGCCTGAAAATGCATTATGAAAGAGCAGACCATGCATGGTGATCCTCAACCCAGATTATCCCGAGCCACCATAGCAAACATCCATCGATCAACAACACACCAGTGAGGCCATGACACGAAATGGAAAACCATGCAGCAACAGGAGAGGACACATAGCAGCGGGGAGTACAAAAGATCAATCAACATCTCCACGGTAGCCGGCGCAGGAATAAAAATACCACGTGTCACCTAGATAGAGCTCGATAGAAAGTAGTAAAGGCGCCCAATAGAAAGTCGTGAGAGAGATCCATGTGGAGCACTCCGAGGGAAAAAAAGTACGAGGCGGGCCCAACTTAGAAGACAGCCAATGCAAACCACACAGCACACAGTCGGAGCCTGCAGAGAAATGAAGTGAAGGAAAAATGAAAAGCTTCACGAGGGAGCCACGTGGCGAGATCCGAGGACAGTGACCATACAAAACTAAGGCGCAGCCATAAAGGAAAAGAAAACTACCAACGCTTAGGTGGTTTTTGTTGAATAGTTTGGTGACTCATAGGGGATTTTCGCTCGTGGAAAGGAGAACCCTAGAAACATTTGGCTCAGCAATAAGAATGCTCACAACCTCGATAGGGCAGCCTGCAAATTGGTCCATACCTCATTTGTCAGTGCAAAGAGAGCTTGCAGATGCTCGTGAGCCAGTCTGAGATCAATAATTGCCTTGAAAGGCAATCCACCTGATACTTTAGCTTCTAATTCCAATTGGAAGAAAAGTTGCACCAGTCGATGCATGATCCCCTCGATCTCCTCAGTAGTTGGAGATTGATCAAAAGTCTAGAAGACAAAAGGATCCTGCTTCTTCTCTTCGATCATTTCAACAATATGCGTCACACCCACTACTACTTGGTCTGCAATGAAAGGAGAAGGGGTTTCCTCTTTGAGTCAAACGGGAAAACTTCACCTGCATGTCGTTGATAACCTAGTTTAACCAAGCTCTGCAATCTGCTACCTATTGAATGGCCTCGTGCATGGAGATGAGGCTCCTTGCACCCAAAGCTATCGTCATTCGGTCATTGATGCCCATGCTACTCAATGCTTCATCCAAAGTGGTATACAACTTACCCAATAATATTCTAGCCTTTGGAACCTTGTCAGAAGTTGACTCCTGAACCTGTTGTATCGATTCACTCACCATTTCATAGAGGCTAGCCGCTTGCACCATAAAATTTAAAGTGGGCTGCAGGGTAAGGCACAAAGCCTTCACCTTGTCCCAGTATGATGCATGTAGCCCTTTGGAAATTTCCAAGGAGCTCATCCGAGGTGAAAGGGGTTGGGTTCTTAGGGCAGCTAATTCTACCTCTTTGTTGCTTAAACCTGTGACTGCCTCTACCAGGCTTTTATCCAATGCAGACATTTGCTCCTTCAGGGTAAAAACCTCTTTTTCCTTTTCTGCCAGGGCCAATTCGGCCCGCTTAGTCTTTTGGACCTCCAACTCCAAGTTGGTACTCACTTCAGCAATCTCAGCAATGGTGTATTGTTGGAGCTCTCTCATGCCCTCAGTTAGCAGCTTAGATTTAGCTTGGAGTTGTTTTTCTTCTGCTTGGAACTTCTCTTCATTTGCTCGAAGTATCTCAACCTCCTTCTCAAGAGTTGGAACGACTTCCTTGCTCAAATTCTACAACTCTTTGATTTTATCTTCGAAGGTACTCCTCTCCTTCTCCAGTTGACCTATTTTGTTCTCTTGGACTTTGAATTTGTTTACCCAGATGTCGACCTTCCTTTTTAGCTCCATAATCTGATCATCCTTCTTCTTCTCCTATCGGATGAGCTTGAGAAAATCAGTAGTCACTATTTTTTGAGTCTCCTACATTAGCTCAACTTTATCTTGTGGGCGGGCCTACTGCAAGTCTAACCTGACATAATTCACAGAATAGTCACTGGGCTACATCTTGCTTCCTGCCTTGATCATATTAGGAGTGATCTTTGCAAACATCAAGGAATTTTGGCTTTCATTGAAAATGGTTTGCAAGTGGGGCTCCGCCTGCCTGGTTGCATCCTTCGCTCTTTGCTTGCTGATACAGTTAGCGCGGGCACTTTTATTTGCATCGACCTGTGAGAAATATTCCTGGGCCAGGATACCCAGTCCACCAACAAAAGGATACTTATGAGGGACAGCCAGTGGGAAAGATAGTGTGGTTGATGCATCAGAGGTCTTGTTGGGTCTCATTATAATAGCCGGGGAGAATGGCGAGATGAATTGGCCACTTGGAGGGGATGGAAATGAAGTGACGGTGTAAGCAAAAAATGGGGACACACCAACCGTAGGGCTGGGCCTTGAGGATAAAAATTATTGGTCTACAAGCCTGGTGCTGACACCAAATTGTGCTCTGGGTAAAGTATGGAAAGCGGAGGACACAAGAGGGAAAACGGGAGGAGTAAGACCAGAATGACCGGCAAAACCAGAAGCGGAGATGACTGGCACGGATGAGATAGTAGGGGTAGACTGTGGTGAGAACAAAGACATAAAGGAGAGATAAGAGGGAGGAAAGTTTACTTGATGTTTTGGCGAAGCTGCAGATGCCTCAACTGCTTCCTTCGTTGGCTGTTCTTCCTCCCCACCAGCCTCTTCAGTATATTGTCGCTTCTCATCCGAGAAATCATCGAGGTCAAGAATGACCCATCTCTTACCACTGGTGGTCCTTGGCTTTCATTTTGATTTAGAGGAGGCGATAGGCATGGATGCCAGTATGCGCAACTCTTCCTCTTGCATGGGCTATTTACCAGTATTGTTTTCAAGCATTGGATTCTCGGCGACGGCGAGGGAATTCTGAGTTACTTTTTCCCTAGATTTCGCAGTAGCCTCTTCTTCTCTATATTGTTGCACAGATGTTGAGTGGTTCAGAGAATTCTCAACATTTGGATGTTCATTTTTCTAAATGTCATCAAACTTCTTATCGAGGGCGACCTCGTCGTATAACTTGCCAGCTGCTAGAATTTCCTGCCGGTATATCCAAAAAGCTTGCATCTTCTCAGGTGCCCAATTGAGCTTCTTTAATTGGGTGACTAAAGAGGGGCTGATCACGAGCTTTGGGTTGACCCTCCCCATAATGTGATAAAAATTTAGCCAGGGTGGTTGACCATCCACTATAGGAAAATATTCGAGGCCTACATATCTACCTATGTTTCCCTCTTCGGGATCCCTCTGAAGGTCCCAGAATGGCCGAGGTGAATGCGAGATCTTGATGCTGATTTCCAACAAATTATTTTCAGGGTTGTAATTCCAGGGATCATCTATTAGTACCAGCCTGAGGTGACCCAACTTTGAAAGTAGAATCACTGAGGTATCAATATGCGGGGTCCTCTTCTTAACCAGCGACACCGACCCAAACATGATTGGCAATAGCAAATGGGAGGTTAAGTGATTTCCTCCCCAATAATCATCATCAAGGGTACATAGCTGTCTCATTGCCTCCAGGGCCACCACTTTTTTGCAGAGGAAACGAGGAAGCCGGAAAGGTTCTCAGACGAAGCCTGGCATGCGGAGCATGGTGAAATCCTTGCCAAAGAACTAGTTACAGGGTGGAGTTAACTTCCCAAGCCAGGACCTCTAGCGAGGTGATATGCGTTTGGTCATATTTATACCAGCCTTACCCAAAGCCCTTATAGTCGGGGCTATGAATGCATCCGAGAACACATAATAATCAAAAGTTTTTGACATGATAGGGGTCCATGTTGAAATCGGCTTCCTTGAGCCACTCTCATAAAAAATAGACAGGAGTATAGATGTTGAAAAGTAATCCAGATTTTGGTGCAAAATTAAGTAGGCCAAGAAATATGAATACCTAAACCTAGAGCCAACCCCAAATTCCTTTAGCTGCAACCAAATGCCATTGCTAATAATCTTTGCAAAATCAAAAAGCGGGTTCTCACGATTCTTCTTCAACATAAAGCAGAGGGACATTTGAAACTGATGAACCTCTTTGTTTAAGTCCAACCCACACACCATCGCCAACATAGAAGTGGCAGATTGTGCCACACCTTTTAGAGCTTTCAAACCGAAAGGGAATTTGGGCAAGGCCAAACTGCTCGGATGTTGAAGTTTGGAGCAGTAAAACTGTGGCCCAGATTGGAGCTCTCCCCACTTTTGTTGCATTCTCTTTAGGCTAAAGTCATCAACTTCCTTACCCAAAGGAAACGGGACGCACAACATATCCTGAATAACCACGGGGCTAATGACTACCCAAAAATCCTTGCCGCTGATAACCCCTGTGTTTGGGTCAAATAGTGTCGTGCATACTGCTACAATCTCTGGGCAAGGGTGCACCAAGGGGACCATGTACTGTGAAAACCCATAGTACCATAGTCATTTAGGAAATTGGTCTGTTGTATGCTTCATTCTTTCGCATGCAGCTTCCTGAAGGCTCTTAGGATTGCTAGACAACTCAGGGTCAAAGACATTGTCCCAATCCTCCAAAACCACTACCTAGTCTTTGTGAGAAACCACACTCAATAACTTCTGGCTCACTAGGTGAGTGAAAGGCCAACTAGGCTTTGTAGGTATTCCTAGAGTAGCATAAGACTTTCCATCGTAGAGCTGCACGCAGGGTGCATTCCTCATCTGCTTGCTTAGACTTACTCGAGCTGAAGTCTGTGTAGGGTTTTCTGCAATTTCGGCCATTTTGTCTTCACAATGGTCTCTGTGCAAACCTTTGGCAAATGACTTAACTTTTCTAAAAAAATACTCTCTCTTTTTGCGAATTCCTTAATTGCTTAATTCTTTGGTAACTTTTATAATAAATATGTTTCCCTACATGCTATAACTTTCCTTTTCCGTTTTCGAAAGAGAGGCGGCTGAGAAAAGGTATGTGCCAGCCATTTACGCCAAGTTGCTATTATGCATTATCAGCTTGTTTGTGCTAAAAGATCACCAACCAGCCAAACTACCCAAACATTAAATGACAATCTTTCACGTGTGACGGAAGTAGATTCCTATCTTGAAAAATGAACCCAGGCAACCCTGTGAACATTTCCTTGTAGGCTATCTGTATTGATTGACATTAGTGATCGTACAGGGCACATTGCTCAATAGAGATTCTCTCTATAATTTCATCTGATTCGGATGAGACGGTGGTGCTTCGTATTATTGACACTTGGCTGATCTACGAACGAAGTGGCAGCTTAGCGAAGCAAGTTGCAAGTTGATCCTGTACCAAGCTATCACCTCGCACGCTACGACACCAAAAACCAAGGTGAAGCAACCCACTTGGTATAATTGTTAATCATGATTTCTTCGACAAGCAAAACTTAGCCAATCTATAAATCAGCCCCTTATGCAATATTGCGAATCACCCCTTATGCAATATTTGGAATCACAACATCGACTAGCCTTTCAGTTTAGCAAATTCTTGCTGGATAGTATTTTCAATCTTTTAACTAGAAAAGCAGAAATCATGGAAACACCGGTGAGGCTCACCTGCAGAAAGACCCAGGATGTCTTTCTTCGCAAGATTACCTGCAAGCACCTAAAGCGTATGACAAGTGCGAAAAACCTATTATACATGAAAGCCATCAAATGGATCCTTGGGAAGGATTGCATGCATTATAAAGAGAAATATCGGGTGAACACTAGCGTCTACTCCCACTTCGTTGCCTCGCTGCTAGACATCAACGTCTCCAAGTGTAAGATTATAAAACTGACAAAGCTGGTCTTCCCTATGCGCTACCTCGGAGGTCTGGAGCAGATTGTGCATGCATCCCAACTGGGTCATGTGATTCCCTCGGTTTGAAATATTCGCCTGTAGCAGCTGCATGGAGGCATCATTCCAACCAGGCCCTTTCTGTTCGACTTTGAGCTGGAAACCCATGAAGAGCATCGTGCCAGAGTCCGCGTAGGTTGCTTCTTCCTAATGCGCATACATTATCTTAAGCCATTCTCTAGTTTTCAGTGGTACGAATACTTCGAGGGAATGGTATTTTCAGAGCCTGAGCCGCCTACTACTATGATCGTCGGTCCTTCTCACTAATATCCTGAAGACAAAGATGGTTACAAGTTTTGCTTCTTTAGCCTCCTAGTTCCGTATGTAGCAGACTTATGTAAACGTTAATACTAGGCCCTCGGCTTCAGATATATATTGTAAATCTTCGGCTACTATGAATATATAAAATATATCTTTCTTGAATGTGCAACCTACTTACAAATTTCTTTCAAATGTTTGCATTATTGCTATGTTTTTCCTCATCTCTTGCACTTAAGATCAAAATTTAAAGCAGGGAAGAGTAATTAAATATATACAAATGTACAAAATTAACACATAAGTGGGATTAATAGAAATTTTTAAGATGTATTCCATTGACTGGAATACTCAAGGCGTTGCCTTCCATATCTTCCAACTCGAAAGAATTGAACTGTTTACACTGGTAAATCTTGAATGGCCCTTCCCAGAGACTATCGAATTTGCTATGTTGTCCAGGTTTTGCTCCGCACTCATTAAATTTAAGCACTAGGTCTTCGCATTGCAACCCTTGGTCTAAAGCCTTCTTATCGAACCATTTCTTTACCACTTGCTGGCGGCTATTCATTGCTTCTAGGGCATGCTCTCTTTTTTTCTGCACCTTGAGCAACTCAAAAAATCGCACCTCCATCACTTTGTTTTGTTCAATTTCTAGAGACTTGAGCAATTGTAGGGCGGGAATCTCTATGGAAATAGGTAGCAATGCTTTTTTTTCGTACACCATCTTGTAAGGAGATGTCTTCAATATTTGCTTAGGCATGATTCGGTCTGCCCACAGCGCTGTCTGAAGGTGTTCCGAGCCGATCTTTTTGATCAATCTGAGGAGGTTTTTGTTAGTAGACTCCGATAGACCATTTCCCTGGGGATAGTAGTTAGAGGAAGTCTTTAGGAACACTCCATACTTTAGAGCGAAATGACTCATCTTTGAGCTGATAAAAACTTTAGCATTGTCAGAGATAATTGTTTTAGGCAGGCCGAATCTGGCCACCAGTTCTTCGAGAAAAATTAACAATCTCCATCTTCATAGCATTTTTTAGTGGCACTGCCTCTACCCACCTGGTGAAATAGTCAGTTGTTGTTAATATCCACTTATGCCCAACTGAAGAGACAGGGTTGATCATCCCAATGAAATCTAAACCCCATTGAGCAAAAGGTTCTTCTACCACTATAGGCCTTAAAGACATAGCAACATTTTGTCTCTTTCCAACATAAACTTGACATTCCTTGCAAGACTTAATCAATGAAAAAGCATCATTAAAAAGTGTAGGCCAATAATAATCGACACACATAATCTTAATTGCCATGGTTCTTGCAGAAAAATGTCCCCCAGTAGGGTTGTTATGATATTGATCTAATATTTTTTGGGCCTGCTTCTCATTGACACATCTCAACAAGATGTCGTTAAAATTTATTTTGAACGGGACACCCTCCAAAAGAGAAAAATTGTTATTCTGTAGGTGATAGAAGCACCTTTTAAAAGCTAGAAGATCAATTGGATACCTTCCAGTCTGCATGAAATTTATTCTATCATCAAGCCAGTTGCTCTGAGAACTCTCTTCATTTATCAACACAGGTTCTGGGACTTCAAAATCTGTCACTGTTTCACTATTTTTGGTGATATATTCACACAATCCTTTTCCCTTGACGGTCTTGACAGGTTTGACTTCAATGTCGTATTCTAGGATATAAGTGATCCAATTGGCTCTTTTCTCGATGATTTTTCCTTCCATGATATATTATCGCACACTAGGATGTGGAATGCAAACAATCACCTTATTATATGATATCAAATGCCGAAACTTCTTAAGCCCTTTAACAATGGCGAAGGCCTGTTTCTCTACAAAGTTATACTTCACTTCGTATTCTTTTAAAGTTTGGGAATAAAAAGCAACAGGGGACTCCCTTGCATCTTTATCATCCTTCTGCATAAGCACTGTGACAATACTATTTCCAACACCAAAAACATACATAATAAAATCCTTCGACTGGTCCAAGTTAACCAACATAGGGGCAGAAGAAATAGCCTCTTTTACAAGTTTGAAAGCTCTTCTAGCTTCCATCGTCCATTTGAAAAACTGGTCCTTCTTAAGCATTAAAGTAATTGGACGAACAATGCTTGCGAAATCTACAATAAATCGGCTAATAAAATTAACCTTTCCCAGAAAAGACTGCACACCTTTTTTGTTGATAGGCAATGGAAGTTCTCGGATTGCATCGACTCTTTTTGATCAATAGCAATGCCCTCCTTAGAGATGACATATCCCAATAGTTTCCCTTGGAGAACTCCGAACACACACTTTTTCAAATTTAGGGAGACTCCGAACTCCTGGCATTTCTGGAAAACAAGCCCCAGATGATCAAAATGATCATCAACAGATTTTGAGAATACTATTAAGTCATCCAGATAGATGAGTATAATCTTGTGGATCAATTCTTTAAAAGCAATGTCCATAGCTCGCTGAAATGTGGCTCGAGCATTTGAGAGTCCGAAAGGCATTTTAGCATAAGCATACGTTCCCCACTTCATTGTGAACGCTGTCTTATATTGGTCTTCTTCTTTCATGTTATAACCTGAAAAACCATCCAGCATTGAAAACATTTTGGAACCGGCTACAGTCTGAAGAAATACTTCCATTGAAGGTAGGGGGTAATGATCCTTTAAAGAAACTCTATTTAAATCTTGAAAGTCTACACATAGGTGTATATCTCCATTTTTCTTCCGGACTGGCACTAGGTTTGACACCCAAGTGCTATGTTTGATCGGAAACACTATCCGAGATGCAATCAGCTTGTTCAACTCCTATGACATAAGAGATTCTATCTTTGGGTTCACAGGTCTCTATTTTTGGTGAATTGGTTTTACTCCTTCTGTTAGTTCAATTGTATGCTCGATGATCCCAAGATCGTACCCTTTAATATCATCATATGACCAAGCTACCACTCCTGGGTATTCTTCACAGAAGTGTTTAAGTCTATCTTTATTCTTTTGCGACACTTCTTTCCCAACTTTGAGATTCTTATCTTCTTTGATATGCAAATCGGTATAATCGCCTTTGTCCGCCATGAGTTTCTTTTTATCTCTTGTTGCATCATCAGAATCGAACAGGCTTTCTACAGTGACTAGCCCCCTCCTGAGCTTGTTGGATTTCAACTGGATGATTTGATCTTCGTAAGCTTCGACGATCTTCGGTTGCAGCTGATCGAAAAATTCTCCAGATGACCAGAGGAATGATGCAATATGAGCATCGCTATCAAATACCTGTCAATCTTGATTGTTATCTAGGACGGCGGGTCTTATAATTACTTTCACTACATGTTTATTTTTAAATAACTCAGTGGCAAGTTCGAATTGAGCCCTAATAGTTGCTATCCTATCAGCTTCAGAGTTCATTTCCCTCAGAATAGCCTAAATATTGAATGCTTCAAAGTTGTCGATCAGATTCTAGACCCTATGTCGATAAGATCGCATGCGGATATTCTTTGCGGCTGAAGTTCTATGGATTTGGTTAACCACTAGCTCAGAATCTCTAAAGAAACTTATTTGCTTTGCACCCATTTGCTCTGCAAAGCTTAAACCATGGATGAGACCTTCATATTCGGCTTCATTGTTTGAACAGGCAAACTAGAAATGGTAAGACCTCAACGTTTTTTTGTCAGATGGAGATACCAAACAAATCCCAGCTTCAGCTCCTACTTTACATCTGGCTCCATCAAAATATAACGTCCATATTTTTGAAGATTTTTCACCCTCGGGTTCTTTAGTAACTTTAGGCATGATCTACCCTTCTTCATGAATAACATAGGTTCCGAAGCCAGTTGAGTGGTAATTCCCAAAAAGATCTTTATCAATAAATTCTTTCAACAAATTTTCTTCATCCACTGTCCGAGAGCTAGTAGCCTCCTCTTCTTCAAGAAATTTGACATTATACCTTTCCTCTTGAGAGATTGAAGTGTGTGCTGCTTCTTCAAAATTTAGCAAAGCCTTGTCAGCAACGTGCTTAGGATGTAAAGTCTCTGATAGCAGTTTCATCTTAGCCCCATTCTTCATCCTTAGAATCGAGTGGGACTAGCCTAAAGCCAGATATCCTCCTACATTTGCAGTGAACTCTTGGGACAAATAGATTCCGAACAGGGGAGGGATATCGATGAGTATGGTATCCTAATTTATAGTAATACTAGGGTAGGCAAACAAAGTCATAGGTAATCCCTTAATTATTCCAATAGTATCCACCTTATTTCCATCAAGTTGCATGACTCCTTTATTCAGAGGCTCATATTTTAGACCCAGAGCATCAACTACTTGCTTTGGCATGACAGTGGTGCTAGCACCAAAGTCGATCATGCAGTTATGCAGCAACTTGTCACTAATAATCAGTGTTAGAAAGAAAGGTCTAGGTTTAGGCTTACTTTCCCTTCTGAACTTGAGCTTCTCCTCTGGTTGAATCATTAGCACTTTATCCAGATCGGACCTGGATGCATCCTCTCTATTGGGTAGAGCAGAAACCTTAGAATCTTCTTCAACTGACAGCGCCTTTTGTAGCAGTACCTTCTGCTCCAGAATGGCTAGGACATCCCACAGAGAAGCATTGGTAGATGACTTTTTTAGTTGTTCCACCATGTTAAATTATGCTTTCGACTGGTGAGTAGCAATTACCTGCTCTTTAGGTCTGGCGGCCATTACAAGTTTCACAATCGGTATATCCGGTAGTTTGGTAACAGTAGAAGTGACCGGTGGAGCCTTTGTCTTGGGAGAAAGTGGATTCAGAGGGCTAAGAACAATCATCTCTAACTGTGGTGGGGTTGGCAATAGGCCTACCACTGGGCTAGGCACTGGTTGTGACGTAACCTTGGTAGGTGATGCTGTAAACTCTCCGGTAAATCTACACTTAGAATGCGTATTATAATCAGATTGCACTCGGGGTACTTTATCAATAAGGATGTCATTCAGAAACACTGACTCTTCTCCTTCCATCCACGAAAAGAGAGCCTAGTCTGGGACAATCTCCGACTCTTGCTAGATAGACATCCCCTGCATTTGTGCGGTAAGGACCGCATTGTCCATTTGTTGAGAAGCATATGGTGAGTTGCCAGAAATGGATGTCCAGCCTTAGCTACATTGATCTGCGATGTGTTGCTACAAATTTCTTCACGGACAGTTTCATGGCATGTGTGCGTCATTGCAAGGAAAACACCATGAGTTAGCATCTTCGACTAAATTATTCTATCCTGCCACCAGCTCCTTATTTGAACTAGGATGAACAGTCTGCATCGGTAGGGTTACCAGAACCATGTGGTTACTTGATTGAGCCGAAGTATTCCCTTGTGACCTATCCTGCCACTGGTTTGATTGGTACGGAAGTTTCTTGCCTTGGTAATTTTGGTATGCTGGCTTTTGATAGCTGTATTGCTGCTGCTTCAAAGTAGTCAGTTCATTAGTCATAGCCCGCATCTATTCTCTCATTTCGTTCATCTCAATAGCCATGGGGTTTGGCACCAGAGCTACTACAAGAGCTCTCATCGAGGCTGTGCTTGGAACACTTCTAGGATAGATGTACATAGATTGGGGGGGAGCCAAAAATGCACTGGTAGAAGGAACTTCAGCTTCTGGAGCATTGCACTTGGAGAACAATGGCATGATGGATCTTGGTGCCAACTTCCCTACAGTGATCAAATTATTTTCTGCAGCAACAGCTAGAGCGTAAGCATTAAAAAGAGTTTCTCTACCCATAGCTTGTAACATCATGGAGATATCAGCATTTATCGACTTCAGGTAGAACATAAAAGCCAGATCCAGAGGTGGTCGGCTGCCAACAGGCACTCTTTTCCAGGTTGAATGGAATCTTGCATTGAAATCAGGCAGAGCTTCATGAGGAGCACGCTTTATGTTGGCCAGTTGATGGTACAGCAACGATTTATCGCCAGTGTTGGAGAAACATTCGTAAAAAGGGGTTTCGAGCTGGTCCCAAGTAGCTATAGTGCCTGTTTCAATGGTCTGGTACCAGTTCAGTGCCTTTCCTTGAAAAAATGTGGCCAACAATCTAAGGGCTACATTTTTGTTTGATACGCCATGTACCAGACATACGTCCGCTACATCTTGCAGGTGCTTTGTGGGTGTTTTTGATTCATCCCCAGAATATTTAGGGATAGTATTTAGAGCCGAAATAGGGATGGGGGCCCATACTGCAGGAGGCACAGGTGCTACTAATGGACTGCCGGAGTTCCAGGCTACGTAGTTTCTAGCAGCCATAGGTGCGGGTGGATTAGTCAATGTCGGAGAAGGAGGAGACGGAGGAGGTGAAGAGCTACCTCGGCGACTTCTCAGGTGCACAGAAACTAAAGGGGGTACAAGCTGGCCAGGGACTCTTGCAATCTACAACTTGGTTACAAGCCAATGGCTCATACACACTTCTAAAAATTAGGTGAACATGCTAGTTCGTGGCCCCACCGGGCGTGCCAGAAAAAGAACTGTTGATGCAATATTTTGCATGTAGCAATAGCCCTATGTAAAATTTAACTATTGGGGGACAATATACGCCAGCTAAATAACCTCTGGGATTTTATCGAAGCTGGCTCTTCGCTTAATGGGTGAAGTAAAAGGTAAGAGAGATTGCGAGAAATGTAAAATTTACACTACAGGCGATGCGCCAAATCTTTAGACAACTTTATCAGAGCATAGTGCATAATGCAAAGGCTCGAATCACTAAATTGTTGTTATTTAAGATAATTTTCTCAAAAGCACTTGTCATGCAAAAATACCCTCTAATTTGTGTAATGTAATCAAGCATAACTTTGTATTAACATAGAAGAGTAGTAGAAACATGATCTGTATTTATTCTAGCTATAAGAGGCTACAAAAACTGAAGAACAGACATTCATACAAAATGAAGATAACAACATAGGTCAATAGTTCCAACAAACACTTGAAAATAGAAAGGCCGAATTTATTTGGCACAGTCTAAAGTCTTTGAATTAAAAGCAACTATTACACATGACTTACTTCCTAGTGCTTGGGAGTTTTTTATAAACTTAATCAACAACCTAATAAAAGAAAACCAGGCCCCATATATTGGCCATCCCACCACCTAAAAATGCATTATGAAAGAGCAGACCATGGGCAGTGATCCTCGGCCTAGATTATCCTAAACCGCCACAACAAACATCCATTGATCAGCAACACGCCAGCGGGGCCATGACACAAAATGGAAAACCATGCAGCAACAGGAGAGGACACGCGATAGCAGGGAGTACAAAAGATCCATCAACATCTCCAAGGTAACTGGCGTAGGAACAAAAATGCCATGTGTCACCCAGATGGAGCTCAGCAGAAAGTAGCAAAGACGTCCAGCAGAAAGCCATGAGAGAGATCCACGTGGAGCACTCTGAGAACAAAAAAGTATGAGGTGGGCCCAGCTCGAAAGATAGCCAATGCAAGTCACGCTGCATGCAGTCAGAGGCTACAGAGAAATGAAGCGAAGGAAAAATGAAAAGCTTCGCAAGGGAGCCACGTGGCGAGCTCTGAGGATAGTGAGCATACAAAACTAAGGTGCAACCGCAAAGGAAAAGAAAACTGCCAAGGCTTAGGTGGTTTTTGCTGAATATTACCTATATAACACCCCAACCTCTGGAATATTGAATAAATCATTGAACACAACAGACCCCATCAAAATAATTAATAGCAATAGCATGATCATAAAAGACCACCCACAAAACACATTTCTATTCAACAAAAGTGAAGTAATGAGTGAATCATCATTAAGGGGAGATCAAAACTCAAAATAGAAGTTAGCCTCAACACTCGATAGTAAACTCAACCACACAATACCAGTAGTAAATTAACCAACAAGAATCCAAAAGAGACCTCAATTTTCTCTCCACATAATACCCAACTATAATTTCTCAACAAACTACAATCTAGATACTAAGCAACTTAACACAAACTCATCCACAAAACAACCTCACAATATCAAGTGATAATAAGGGCATCACTTCCACATTTTAAACTATTAAGTCATCTATCATTAAATCAAAAATATTTAAGTTAATCAACTGCACAATTACTTTAACAACTCACTCAACCTAAAATACTATATACTACAAATAATTATATTTCAAAGTAACTCCATCATCAATGAAATAATCATTTCTATATTTTACATCTTTCTATCTTTAACCTTAATTAGCCTACTTATTTCTATTCGCTCTCAATATTAGTCATTCATATGCGACATTAGCTACACATCTTTTCATATTCTTGAATTTCTAAAATCTGAGTTACTTCTACTAAGGTGCTCATTAAGTAATAAGTTATAACTACCACCTATTTAACTAAGAATCAATTTAGAACGATATATTATCACTATAAAATAATATCATTCACCAAGCACCCCTACTTCTTACTAAGATGAAAGAAAACTAAAAGAAGTCTGCATTAATTTTAAATGACACCAAGGTTTAAATTGAAGAAGGAGAAGACCATCCATTTATAACATGATCATTTAAGCTTACTAATAAGATGATTGGTAAACAAAATATAATAATCATATATATAAATATATATAAACATATATACTCAAACATAATCTTTTAAATCCACAATGGAAATTATTTTGAATAACTAATTTCAAGATAAATTTATGATTCAATTATAAAATAATCATAAAATAAGTCAACATTCTTTATCTAATTGAAAGATAATCCAATTCATCTATTTAATCCTAAAACCCTCAATTATCTTAGTAAGAGTAAACCATTTTTTACCCATTTAATTTCAATTCACTCTCCTATATAATCTACTACTTCCCTTGGACAAAAATATTCTTCTTCTTATAGCCACGATATTCTTCATGTATACATATATATCTATCATAGGATGAACTGAAATAGAAAGAGTTACAAACAAAATTATAAATATTAAATGTAAATATATATATATATATATTCATTTTGAGGCAGTAAAGACACATCATTCACTCAATTTGAAGAATTCAAATATTCCCTTTGGGCCATTTTATAGGAATCCAAAACATGCATTTCCCAATCTTAAGTCTGTGCATTTATCTCACACACGTACATTGCTTGTGTAAACTTGCAAATATTTCTTGTAGTACAAGCAGTCTCTACTTTTCTCATTAAAACCTAAAACCAAGGGGATAACATACCCAATTTGAGAGAGACATATCTTGTGAATATGATTAGGTCAGTATGACTTTGTACCTGCTTAAGGTATGAATTAATTCATCTGCCAGTGGATTGATGGGATCTCGAATTGAAGGTTGGGTTAAATTCTCTCTGTTGTTTTTAGAATATAAATGTCTATCACTAAGAATATTTTGTTATGGGCAAAGCAGATGGAATGATTAAAGAAAGGATATACATAAAGTATGTTTTTTTTGAAGGCTAGAAACTTTGGCGCAATGCATAGCTATTGGTTACAACACACAGATCTAGTAAATTGAATTCCAAATATATTGTGCTTTATCAATAAATTTGATCGACGCCTATGATGGAAAGAATAGGAAAACATGCATGCAATTTGAAGAAGTAGAGAAGAGGTGCATGAGTTGATAGATAGGTGAGATGAAATAAATGAGAATAGGTTTAACTATGTAGATATGAAAAGATGTGAAGCATCAAATATTACTACCAATAACCATGTATTACTATCTATATTATACTTCCTAGAGATAACCAAGTAACATTAGAAACTATATGTATTAACTTTGTGCAGGACAGTAATATCTTTAACATAGATCTAGGATGTAAATCTCCCTTCTATATTTCCTATCCCATGGGTCGGGAGGAATACAAGAAAGCATCAAATGTAGCCAAGACTAGATAAAACACAGTACCAAGGTAGCACTCACAACATTAAACACATAATAAAAGAGAGAGGATCATCTATTGGGGATGACTAGCCATGCACCATGCCACAAACTGGCACCAAGCAAACAAACAGCCTTAAAGAATGTCCAAAAAAAATCCAAACTTGCTGAAATTCCATAAAATATCCAAGGTATTACACAGGAAAGAGAGGCACCATTCGATGGAATAAAAAAAATGTAAAAGATGTGGTATTCATAGATAAAAATGAAAACTATTGTTAGCTTCTTTGATGGAAAGGTATTAAGATTTCAAGCCCTCAACATTGTTTTAGAATCGCAAAGGGGAGCTATGGTTTAGGGCTTAGATGCAGAAGCAACAAAAACTCAGATAAAATATCAAATGCACTACAAATCAACAAACCTAAAGATGCACATCCAAATTAAAAGGCTATATTCCAAATAAGAAATCTTGAACAGTTAATAAGAAACCAACAAAGGGTGAATGGTAAAATAAGTTTGTCGAAATTCAAAATTGTAGGATAATGAGTTGAGAAGTCACATAGACCATTCAATAGGATATCTCAATGATATATGGTTGTGTAAGAGAGGGGGACCAACTACTATACGGCCCTAGGTCATGAAAGGCCAAGAGCAGTATGGTTGCCCTAACTTACCTTAGTTTCAATGAGTGTTAGGATGGACGGGAATAGAATGATGAGGACTATAAGGTCTATTGTGCATTTTTTGCACACATGCCCCATTGAAAGTGGGGACCCTCATTTTTGCTTTTTGGTGTCTTGGCCTTCCCTATTTTGGAGTTTTGCTTGCTTGGGCATGTGCTTTGATGTTCATTCTACTGGTTGGAATAGTCCATTTGTGATCTATATTGAAAACCTTAGGTTTTGGGTGCATTCCGGGTTTTTCACTGTTTTCGAGAAAATCTGCCATGGCAAAAATTTCCTGGTTTCCTTTCGGAGCCTGGTGGTGGCTGCATTTATTTGAGTTTCGAGGATTTTGATTGTCTGTACAATTTTTTCATGTCTGGATTTTTCTAAAGTCCATTGCCCTGTCAGTTCCCGGATTTGGTCTAGGTTGTCTTGTCGATCACATTAATGGGTGATTGCATGACTTCTTGGATGATGTTATATTGAGTTATGGGAAGTGATTTTCTATTTGAGTTTGATTGTTTGCTTTCCATTTGAGTTTGGAGTGCTTGAGCTTGAGGTGTGTTGTTGGATTGTGCATTTGGAAGTAACTTCAAGTATTGCGGTTGGATTTCCTAAGCGTCGTCCATGTTTTTCTCGTGCTTGAGGTTTATTGCCAGCTTCCTTGATTTCAATCTCCTCTATTCTCATGGTGTGTGAATGATCCTTCTCTCTTTTGATTTGGATTGCTTTGTTGTATACGTTTTCATACTGTTCATTGCTATGCTCTTGTTGAATGTGCATACTTCCTAGGCATTTCGGGGGTTCATGCCTTTCCAGTTGGCGCTTTGCATTTCTTTGCTAGGAATTTCCCCTTCTGTTCGAGTGCCATTCCTAAGTGTTTTCTTTGGGCTTATCTTTCGTTATTGTCTCGGGTAGCTTGCTTACATTTTATATAAAATTTCTATCATCCTTCAAGCACGCTGTGCCCGAGCTATTTTGTGCTTTCATGGCAGAAGGTCTAGAGGTTTCTCGACCTAGGGCATAGCCGGTCCCTCTCAACTTGTTGAGAGGTAAGTTTTGAATTCAAGGTTGATCCATTAGAGGTCCAGGTCGAGTCGTTGTTGAGCTCCAGGTTCTAAATCCATGATTATTCAATCTATTTGGGCGAGGGTGAGAGAAACTTAGGTGTTTGGGTTTACAGTGTCTTTGCGAAATTCCATCTCTGTCGGATTTCCTTGAGTTTTCCCGTTTCCTCTTTGTTCTTCATAATTTGCCTCTAATCCAGACTTTTTCTTGTCTCGCAGATTTCCGCCTCCTCTAGATTTTCCCGGTGTCTGTTGCCTATTCGTTCTACTGAATTTGTGCTTTGGTGACGAAATTGCGGTAATTTCGTTGAAATCTATAGCTTTGGGATTTTGGAGTGAATTTTTTGCGCCTCCCTCATTTTCTCGGATTGTTGAAACTGTTATTATTTTCAGGGAGTTTCATCTAAGGTGGATTTTCCTGAGGTTTGGTGGGATTGAAGAATTTGATGGTTATATAAGAATTGGGTTGGTAATTGTAAATTTAAATTATTAAATGAACTTATGCTAAGTTGTATCACATCATTCCTTGGTTATACTAATTTCTTAAAATGATTATGTGGGGTTTGTATGCCTATTTCGTTGGATTTCACCTGGTCCATATTTCTTCAGGATTCCTCTCCAGTCTGGATTCCACGAAGGGGGCTAAATCCCAAACTTTGAAATACTTGATTTAATATGGATTTTTGACACTTATTGTTTATCTTGGATCTTATTTTGTTTTCCTTACTTGTTTGCAGGTAGGATCAGGACAAGCTATTTTTGGGCATGGCAAGGGAAAGTCAATGGATCCAAGTGCTGAAGGTTCTGCTATCTCCAAGGCAAAGGGAGTAAAGATGGATATAAAGAGTAAGATTCCTGAAAGAATATTGACTTTCGTCTGGTCAAGGACTATCTATACCAATGTGGGTATGTGGGACTACGAAGAGTTTAAAGTTGGAATGGAAGCACAAAACCTCCATTTGCTGGCCAGAAGAACATTAGAGTCTGGGTTGGCACATGTGGTTGGATTCCCCTCTACAATAAAATGTTATGAGTTGGTACTTGAGTGTGCTAGGAACTATGACTGGGGAACACAAAGAATGATTGGTCCTCAAGGAAGGGTTGTTGAAAACTTCGACCCTGTGTCCATTTCTCAAACTTTTGATATGTCTAATAGGCCACATGTGGTGGATTTTGATATAGATGCAGCCAAGAAATACTATGAAGATAATGTTGTTAAGTCCTGGTAGGTAATCAACTCTTGGTTGGAGAATCTCAAGTCTCACTTCCCCAAGCTACCAAAGAAGCTAGTCAGACTCAAATTCAAAAGGGAGTAATATGATGCCATCACACTCCTCGGCAGGTTGGTAGGATTGAAGAATCAAAGGGTGTTTGAGAGTTGGATGTTCACTGTCATTGCTCGGATGGAGCAAGGTATAGATTACCACTAGGCAGGTGCTATAAGTGGAGTGATTCATGAACAAATGTGCAATGTCTTGCAGACAAATACATTCACCATGACTTATTATTTGGTGTATGGACTTGCAAGATTTCACCCATACAAGGGGTTGAGTACTAAAGGTATTTTTGGGTAGGATGCAATCTATGAAGTATATCCACAACTTCACCTAGGAGGAGGAAGCTATAGAAGGGTGAATGATGCATTCACCATGTATATTACAAGGTTATTGCAGGGTGTTGAACATGTTAGAATTTCGGACAAGGCCAAAGAGATCTGCTTCCCTTGTTTGTGTATCTTCTTCAAAGCCCTTTGTCTCATTTGCAAGATCTCGAACCATTCCCAAGGCTTTGTAACCTTTGAGAAAGGAATAATCCTACTCTTTACCAGTTGATCCTCGGTGTATTCCATGATGGTCTTTGTTTTCTATAGCAATAGATCAATGTCCTTATCCTGGGCTAGCACAGTCTTTAGCCAATCCACTGACCTCATGGAATCCCCTGTAGCTGACAAGATGTCCTTGATGGCACCATCTCCTTTGGTCTAAACTCCCTACAACCAACTGACTGTCGCATGAGTAGTGCCCTTCATCTTCTCAAGCTCGGAGATTGTCTCTTGAGGCAAGAAACCTGTAGTAGAGGAGGAAGATCTAATGGACTGCAAGGGTTTCATCAACTCTTACAATTACCTCTTTAATTTCTCATTCTCCTTCTCCAACTCATGCTTGGTTTGTACCTCCTTCCTCAATCTGCCAATAATTACAGCACTGGAGCCTTCATACTCCTCAATATCTTGCTCCATAGAAGCATGCCCTAAATCAATGGTCTACACATGATAATCCTTCGTAGTCACCCCATCTCTATCTTTAACAGGAGTAGGAGTAGCAATATGGGCCACTCTATTTCCTGATTCATCTCTTTGAATCCTGGACACAACCCTAGCTTTCCTCTTTGTCTTTCCTTTTCCAATGTTAGCCATTAGGTCATCCCAATTGGGAGGATTCTCCTCCACTATAACTAATTTTCTCCTCAACTCCCTATCCAACCAACCTAGAATAGTGGATTCAGTTTGCACTTTATCTTGTTTATCTTGTTCATGTTGGACAGTAGGTGCATCCTTCTCAATACTTGGCTCCTTAGGGATCTCCCTAGCTGAATCCTCCTTATCCTGAGATTGCTTCTCTACTATAACTTGTGCTAGTGAAGGAATCTTAGCTGGTATCTCCTCCTTTTGAGGGAATTTACCCTCCTAATCCTTTGTAGGTGAATCCACATAAGCTACCAAGGGAGAATGAATTACTTTGTCAATTTATACCTCTACATTGTAGAGGTCTCCTTCTTGGAATTATTCTTCTCCCAAATCCTTAGGATCTTCATCCTTCTTTGGTTCTCCTAATACACCACCAGTCTCTTGAGGAAGGGGAATGTCCTCTTGTTCAATGATAGGAGTAGTCACAAGAGCACTTCCTTATATTTCAGCATCCTCTGGGGAAGGAGTACTTGACCTCCTCATCTATACCTATGTTTTCTCCCCTGAACTTTCTACCTCTACCACAGGTGACTCAACTTCCTTTTTTGCCTTGGAAGTTTCTTTTTCCTTCTATGACAGTTTCACAAGTCTTCTTCTTTTAGTCAAAGGAATAGTGACATCCACTTCTTCCTTTTCCTCTTCATCTTTCTCGGCCCCCTTTCTCTTTGAAACATGCCTTCTTTTCTTGGCAATGGGTTTCCTATGTTTTCCTACCTCTGCTACCTCTTTAGTTTCGACATCCCTAACCTTGATCTTGAAGGGAGAGTCCACCTTGGCCTTACCTTTAGGATCCTACTCATGTGATTCCTTGGAAGAAGAATGAGACTCCAAGTCTCCCATCAAATCATAGGTGCATTGCACACCTTCACTATCCAACTCTAGCATTTTGTGCTTAAGCCACATTTGGGTGTATTTGATCACTGGAGTCATAATCTGCTCCAACTTTATCTTTTCCTCTTCCAACCAGTCAATCTCCCCAACTGGCTTGTCCTTAACAGCCTCAAAGATGTGTCCCTAAATCAGGAATTTCCATTATGTTATATAACCTCACGAGGTCCACTAGCACCCTAGAGAATTTCTTATTTCTAACATCAAACTCATCACTAAGGTTAGCCCAATAATCTTCAATGTTGTCCTTGTGACTATACTCTTTGTTGGCCTCCTTCTGTGCCTCATCACTGATATCAAACCTTTCCCTCTTGGAATGGAAGGAGAGACCAAAAGTACTCATCTCCTCCTAAGAAGCATGGGTTGACTAGATGGAAGGGCATACCTCATTTGTGCGTATCTTCAATGGAAATTCATTGCCAAACCCAATCTTATGCTTCTCTCCCTTCACAATCACATCGAAGTCACAAATCTGCCTTGTGACTTGCAACAGTATAATATGGTCTTTTGGGTACCTTGGAAGTCTATAGGGAGCCCTTTGAAAGCCATCAATGCTTATGTAAGAGAAGGTAGGGAACTCAATGAACCAGGCCCCAAACCTCCTGATCAACTCTTTGGCCTTGTCAAAATTCTAGCATGTTTAGCACCTTGTAGCAACTTGGTAATATACATGGTGAATGCATCATTCACCCTTCTATAGCTTCCTCATCCCAGGTGAATTTGTGGATATACTTCATAGATTGCATCCTACCCAAATATACCTCTAGTACTTAGCCCCTTGTATGGGTGAAATCTTGCAAGTGCATACACCAAATAAGAAGTGATGGTGAAGGTCTTCATCTGCAAGACATTGCACATTTGCTCATGAATCACTGCACTTATAGCACTTTTCCCAGTGGTAATCTATATCGTGCTCCATTCGAGCAATGACATTGAACATCCAACTCTCAAACACCCCTGTATTCTTCAATCCTACCAACCTACTGAGGAGTGTGATGGTGTCATAGTACTCCCTTTTGAATTTGAGTTTGATAAGCTACTTTGGTAGCTTGGAGAAGTGAGACTTGGGCTTCTCCAACCAAGAGTTGATTACTTGCTGGGACTTAACAACATTCTCTTCATAGTATTTCTTGGTTGCATCTATATCAAAAGCCACCACATGTGACCTATCAAGCATATCAAAAGTTTGAGCAATGGACACAAGGTCGAATTTTGCAACAACCCTTCCCTGAGAACCAATTAGTCTTTGTGTTCCCCTGTCATAGTTCTTGGCACACTCAGGTACCAAATCATAACACTATACTATAGAGGGGAATCTAGCCACATGTGCCAACCCAGACTCCAATGTTCTTCTGGCCAACAAATGGAGGTTTTATGCTACCATTGCATCTTTAAACTCTTCCTAGTCCCACATCCCCACATTGGTATTAGTAATCCCTGACTAGATGGAATTCAATATGCTCTTAGGAATCTTACTCTTTATATCCATCTTTACTCTCTCTGCCTTGGAGATAGCAAAACCTTCAGTACTTGGATCCATTACCTTTCCCTTGCCATGCCCAGTAGCAACTTGTCTTGATCCTGCCTGCAAATAAGTAAAGACAAACAAATAAGATCCAAGATAAATAATAAGTGTCAAAAATACATATTAAATAAACTATTTCAAATTTCAGGATTTATCCCCCTTCGTGGAATCCGGACTAGGCGGAATCCAACAAAACAGGCATACAAACCCCACAAAATCATTTAAAGAAATCAGTATAACCAAGGAATGATGTGATACAACTTAGCATAAGTTCATTTAATCATTTAAATTTACAATTACCAAGCCAATTCTTATATAACCATCAAATTCTTCATTCCCACCAAACCTCAGGAAAATCCGCCTTAGACGAAACTCCCCAAAAATAGCAACAATTTCAACAATTCAGGAAAATGAGGGAGGCACAGAACATTAGTGAAAATCCCGAAGGTGTGGATTTCAGCAAAATTACCAAAATTTTGCCACCAAAGCACATTCGGTAGAACGACCAAGAAATGGACACCGGGAAAATCGAGAGGAGGCTGAAATCCATGAGACAAGAAAAAGTCCAGATTAGAGGCAAATTATAAAGAACAAAGAGGAAACGAGAAAACTCAGGGAAATCCAGCAGAGATGGAATTCTATGAAGACACTGTAAACCCGAACACCTATGGTTCTCTCGCCCTCACCCAAATAGATTGAATAATCACAAATTTAGAACCTGGAGTTCGACAGCGACTCGACCTGGACCTCCAATGGATCAACCTTGAATTCAAAACTTACCTCTCAAAAAAATGAGAGGGACTGGCTATGCCTTAGGTCGAGAAACCCCTAAACCTTCTGCGATGAAAGCACATAATAGCTCAGGCACAACGTGCTTGCAAGATGATTGAAAGTTTATAGAAAATGCAAGCAAGCTACCCAAGACAACAAGGAAAGATAATCCCAAAGCAAACACCTAGGAATGGCACTCGAACGGAAGGGGAAATTCCCAACAAAGAAATGCAAAGCACCAACTGGCAAGGCATGAACCCTCGAAATGCCCAAGAACTATGCACATTCAACAAGATCATAGAAATGAAAAGTATGAAAACACATACAACAAAGCAATCCAAATAAAAAGAGAGAAGCATCATTCACACACCATGAGAATAGAGGAGATCAAAATCAAGGAAGCTGGCAATAAACCTCAAGCACGAGAAAAACACGGATGATGCTCAGTAAATCAAACCACAATACTTGAAGTTACTTCCAAACACATAATCCAGCAACACACCTCAAGATCAAGCACACCAAACTCAAATAACAAGAAAAAAATAAAAATCAAATATCAAATCACTTCCCATAACTCAATATAATGTTGTCCAAGAAGTCGTGCAATCACCCATTGATGCGATCGACAAGACAACCTAGACCAAATCTAGGAATCCGACAGGGCAATAGACTTTAGAAAAATCTGGACATGATGGAATTCCGTGGACAATCAAAATCCGCAAAACTCAACAAAAGGAAGCCACCACCGGGCTCTAAAAGGAAACCGAGAAATTCCGCCCATGGCGGATTTTCCTGAAAAATAGTGAAAAACCTGGAATGCACCCAGAACTTAAGGTTTTCAATATAAATCACAAATGGACTATTCCAACCAGCAGAATGAATATCAAAGCACAACCCAAGCAAGAAAAACTCTAAAACAGGGAAGGCTAAGACACCAAAAAGAGAAAATGAGGCTCCCCACTTTCAGTGGGGCGTGTGTGCAAAAACTACACAACAAGGTCCTTCGATCACTCCACAAACCCAAGAATTGAATGGAGACTAGGTGAGTCGGTTTATAAGGGTCAACTCTATGTCTCAGATAGTTATTTTTCAGACAAAAGTGTTATTTTGGGATGACAACATGGCACGTTGGCATCTCTCAGATGCGTTGGCATCCGTACAACTAGAAAACCAGGGAGACAAGCTCTAACCTCCAAAAAGTGGACTAACAACCTAGTTACAAGTTTCTAAATGTGTAGAATAAGACAATGAAATACAAAACATAAAGATGAATGTGATAAAGAAAGTAGATTACCACAAGGGTGACGAAGATGATCTCACACAATAAACTTTTTGCCAGCTTGCTCCAAGCTCTCTCCACCTACACACATAAAAGAGGGAAAATGTTGGGGGGAATTTTAGGGGTCTTCCTTAGTCAAACCCCTATTTTGGTGTTTCCACCTCCATGGATAGCCAAGTTTGCAACTTTGTAGAAATAATGTGATAAAGATGGAAGTACAATAAAAGTACACCAAAGACACTACAAAATAGTACATTCTAACTCAACCAAAAAATAAAGAAGATGAGTGATGAGCTTACCACCTCCATCCAAAGCCCTCAAGGCTAGTGGAGGAGAAATATGAGAGGAACTCAAGCCTCTGCTGCAATGGATTTGTCATGTGCTTTCTCTATCGAAGTGATGAAGTGATAGATTTCTTCTATGGAGTGTGAGATTCTACTGCAAATCTTGTGGATGAATGCTAGAATGCTGAGAGATGCTCAAGAGATGGCCGAGAGATGAAAAATGGATGAATGAATGAAGAATATGAAGGAAGAATGGAAGAAATGGCTAGATTCGGGTCGGCCAATCGAAGGGAGGTGTTACACTTTGAATTCCAATAGGAAGTGTAGCGTCTCTATAGACTCCAACCACAGGAATCTGCTAGGGACATAAATGCATTGCGTGGAAGTTTGCACACCACATGAGCGTCCCCGACAGAAATGCCTCCATCGACACTCAAAATAGGTGTCAAGTGTGATGGGAACATCAAGGATTATGTGGAATTAATCCTCTGAGTTTGGTTTTCTAAAGTGGAGAGGGGTAAAAGAGGAATTTGCATTAGAGGTGAAAATTTGCTCTTATACATTTTCCCACCACTTTAGCGAGCACAAATACTGGTGATTGCTTTGATATATTTGATCAAAGAAGTAATAAGGTTAGGGATGTATACTTATACCAATGAGGAAGAAGATCATGGTCTAGCGAACTTGAAAGTGTAGGAAAGGACTTCATAGCTGCATAGAACTATAAAGATGAAGAATGAAAGAGCCTTACAGGCATACAGACTTGCAAGGGAGGTATCCTCCAAGAACTCTCACATGAAGGAAACTAGGAAAGAACATTACAAGCTCGCAAACTTGCAATGAAGGTATCTCCAAGAACTCTCACATGAGGGAGACCAAGCAAAGGGGAACTCCACAGATTAAAAAATGACAACATGTTTACCCACAGATAGAACACATCAAGAAGTGGCCACATAGGCTAGTAAACGGATAGTCACACAGATCATCGCTAAGGTTAAAGAATTTCAAAGGGGTCCCTTAGGAAACCTTCAAAAGGAAGAGGGGTCCACTCAAGGGACATGTTTCTTGAAAAGTAAAGTCTAGTCGGGCTACCCCCAAGCTAGACACAAGGATGTGAAGTAGGTCTAGTTAGGCTACCCCAAAGCTAGATGCAAAGATAGGAAACAAGTCTAGCTGGGCTGCCCTAGGCTAGATGCTAAGATGTGAAATCGGTCTAGTCGAGCTGCCCCTGAACTAAATGCCAAGATGTAAAAATATTTTTGAGGGGATCCTTTGGGAACCCAATGTGAAAAGGAAGAGTTCCACTCAAGGGACACACCATTCCAGAGCCAATGCCTCCTTTCTCGAATTGATTTGTCATTAATGAACCTTTTTGAAAGATGTTCACTTCATCAAGTAATTCACAAGGAAGGATATGCCCCCATGCAAGGGGAAGAACAAAGGTGTTCCCACTTTAGAGGAAGGCTCTCAAGTCCTTTCTTTACGAACCCATGATGAAGGAAACATGTTTCATTAGGGTTTCAAGTCGAGAATTTAATTCTAACAAAGAAGTGTGTGGAGGGTCTTTGAAAAAAGATTTGTTGGAAAGGAATGCATTTTCTAAGGACTGCATAATGTAGAAGTGGCGTTGTCACACATCAAAGGGACAACTCAAGCAAAGAAGAGAGAGAGAGAGAGAGATAAAGCAAAAGGAGAGGGAACATGAACAAATGGCACAAGGGGATCTGGTTTCATGGGGTTAGATCTTCCTTTATTTATATATATAATAGGTAACTATAGTGTGAGGAAAAATTTCATCAATCCCCTACCAAATTAGGAAGAATGCATGGAATACAAAGTAAAAAAAAATTGGGTCAACATGGAAGGAATCCTAAATTCTCCCAATGCTTTGCATCATCCCCAATTTGTCGAAAGTCAATCACAAACATGGAAGAATGAAGATACATATAGAAGAAGGTTTACACCAAAAATGCCATGCTAGTATCCAAGCACCAATAGGGGTGACGAGGGTCATCTAGGCACATATAGCATTAACATGAGGGAAGCACATCACAAAACACACACATCTAATATAAAGATCAAGAAGAGGGTCTCCCACTAACACTGGTCAACCAAGAGTTCATTAGCTTCCCACTCTAGATCATCATAGGGGGGAGGATGATGAGCCTTTAATGATGTAATGTTAAGGGGAGGTGATTTTGATCCTCCCTCAACAAGGGCCAAGGAATAAGAACCTGTGAGGTCTCTATCACTTAACTCTTGTGGGTATAAGTTCAACGACCTTGCAAAGATTGTTGACAAGGTCAGAACTTCATCCACCAAGTTTAAAATGCAGTTTATGAGAGTGCCATGTTTTACCTCAATGGATGGAGGGGTTTTCACCCGAGGTTCACCACTAGGCTCATCAAGAGACTTGGGAGCAGTGACAAACTCAGGAGAGGTTGGTACTAGTTTTGTCACTAGGACAGAACAAGTCAGTGTGAGACCAGCTTTTGAAGAAGGTGGGCTGCTCTTATGTCCTTCATTGCTAGAGGGACCACTCTCTACCTTTTTCTTTGTTAGAGGAGATGAACTCCCCACAAATAAAGAAAGAAAGGTGGAGGAAGAGGAAGAAATATCTGCAACAGATACAACCAAATTGTTAATCATATCATGAGTTTCAAAAAAGGTGAGACATCCAGAACAAATGTTAATAGAGGTAGCTCCACAAAATAGTGATGAACACTTGCACCTTACCAGGCACATGTGCACTCGCAATTGAAGCCAGAAGTGATACAAAGTTAGTTTGGATAGAAATGGAAGGGAAGAGAGATGAGGACACAGTAGGAGGTCATGATATAGGAGCGGTCATTTCTTCTTCCTTATTTTGTAAGGCGGCTTGCTTAGCCCGAAGATCCTTTCGCCGGTGCTTGCGCTCATGCACAAGGAAGTTTTTGTGACTCTTTGAACCAGAAGTCAGAGGTTGCAAAGGAACAGAGGGATCCTACTCAACTTTGGGAGTGTCCTCCATAGTTATTTCTATTAGAGGGATAGACCCCTAGATGGGAGCAGGAGGGTTAGGTTAAGAAACGACAGGGGGAATTGATTCTAGTGCCTCGACAGTGAGCCTCTTCTCGTTCACGAGAATGGTAAGAGGTCATAGGGAAAATTCTATTTGTGAGCCTTTCTTTCTACCATATAAATAGTGCCAACGTCTAGGGGACCCATTAGGGAGATATGATATCCTGATCTTGGGTCTATGCCAAGCCCGCACCATCAGACTTAGTGGGTAGAATCTAGGATTATTCATCCAATAATCCTCCCAAGAAAGGGGAGTAGACAAGGCAGCCTAAGAAGGAGAAAGCTTTTCATTTCCCTTTTGGGAGGAGGAGAAAACTAGCTTCTCTACTACAAGAAGGGTCAAATTTGGCTGCCCCTTGCCTCCAGTATTATACTTCACATAGTTCTTATAAAGTAGGCTTGTTATTGGTGGAAGCGGACCAACTAGAGCAAGCCAAAAGTGATCCAATGAATGTCCCCCATAGGATACAACAGGATGGTATCCAGTATCATGTACCACATGCACGATACCTTCATGGGAAAACTTAAGGAGCTTATGAATCATAGAGGCAATCCCATTCATGGAAGCCAGCCAAGGTATACCTAGATTCACTCTAAATAGGTCCAACTTGGGAATGACATCGAAAATTGTGTCTACATTCCTAGTTCCAACCAGGATGAACAACATTATCAATCCATAGGGTTTAAGGGCAAGACCATCATGCGTACAGATGATGGAATTTTTTTTTTCATACTCCTCCCTTTGCAGGGAGTTTGAGAATAGATTCTCTTCCATTATGACATTCACTCTACTCGCAGGATCAACTAAGAACCCTATCACAATGTTTCCATTGAGGTAAGCGGGAATGTGGAGAGGAGAAGGTTTGTCATTTGTTGGTAGGTCTTGTGAAGTGAATGTTATATTCGGAAAACCGGTTGCAAGATGAGGAGAAGGAGTAATAGTAACCATGTTAACATAGGCTTAAGAATGGGAAATAGAGTTAGAGAGATTGATAATCATGTTAGCAGAGTGCAGCATAAACAAGTATGTGTATATCTACAATTCACTATTAGCATTTACCACTGATTTATTCATTTTTGTATTACTTCCATCAAGATGAAAAGTACCATCCTCGATGCAATCTTGTATCTCATGATGCGAGTGCATGCATCATTCGATATCATGTTCATTAAATTGATGGTATTGACAATAGTTATTTTCTTCATACTAGTTAGGATATGGCTCCCTAATTGGTTTTGGAGTTGGAAAGCTAACAATCTTATCCTTTAACAACTTCTGTAAGATGGAAGAATAAGATTTAGATAACTTCATGAAATTTGAGTCGCACTTGAGGCTATTGTTATCCACAATGGCTACTACATCCACAACAACCTTTCCTTTTCCAGAGATTGATATAATGGACTTTCCCTCTAGATGGGAGAATGAGGAAGATCCCCTGAACTAAACTACCATTTGTTGGTACTTCCATAGGGTCACACACAGATGCATGAAAGAAGGGTATCTCATAAGGGAAAACTTCTCTTACCAAGGCCTTTGTAAGTTCCCTATGAACACCTTATACACATCAGAGTCTGGAAACGGGTACGATATCTGTGAAAAGAGAGTTTGATATCATGCTATAAAGTTGGTAATCTTATTCTTATCCCCTTGTTTACACCGAAAAAGGTTAGAGAAGGTCATCTTAGGCTTGATGTTGGCTTAGAACTGTCATAGGAACTAGTTCACAAGTTGATTGAATCTAAAGATGGAATTGTCAGGCAAGGAACAATACCATTCGAGTGTTGCATCCTTGAGGGATTGAGGGAATATTTTTTCCATCAATGCATCATGATGGAAGAAGTCTGTACATAAGGTGTTAAAACAGAACACACGTGTTTGTGGGTCCCCTTTACCACCGTATTTCTCAAATTTAAGAATCTTCATCCCTTGTGGGAAAGGAGTTCATAATTGCTACCGAGAATGGGCTATGTTGGAAGAAGGGCTGGAAGATAGGCTAGGCAGAAGCCTAGGAAAGGTTTGCCAGCTGGTTGTACATATTCCCCATATTTTGAAGAAGGGTATTTTGAATCGAGTCATTAGAGGACATAAGACTAGTGGAACCACTACTGGAGCCACCACCAGGACTATCGTCATGACTACTACCACTAGTGTGACCTCTGCTAGAGCCACCACCACTTCCAAAGCCACTACCATGACCTATGTTGGAACCACTCCTACTAGTACCACCTCCACCACCAAATTTACCACCACCAAAGCCTCCACCAATTATCCCACCAAATGCCCTACCACTGGGGACAACAAGAGGGGGGAGATGGAAACCTAGAGAGTTTCTGTTTACTCTAAAAATTTTAAGACTTTCGAAAGCAGCAGGGATGTTGATGGAAGGGACTGTGTTGGCCATGTACATGGATGTGGGAGGCATCAACACTCCTAGCTACCTCTCATGTTCTTCGAAGAGGCCACCTCGTATCATGCTACCATGGTTTGAATAGGTGCATGCTTCAGCTAGACCAGTGAGACTAGCCAGGAGTTCTATGTTTGTTCAATCTTTTCCTACCATATATTTTATTTCACTAATAACTTTAGCAGCCCTAGATAGCTTCAGGTTTTTCTCCAAGTGATTTCCAAAGCACCTAACCCTTTGCTTAGACTAGCAACATATTCAAAGGGAATGTGGATGGCTTCATGCTCATCAGTAGATGATAAGGTTGGTGATGTAGGAGGGGTAGGGTTGCAGTTATTTTTGTCAAAGAATCTAGACTTGCGTCATGACACCTGCTCATTCGTAGACAGGCCAACCACAGAACCAGAGAAAAGACTCACAGTGAAACTAGAAGATACCTTCATATTCTCCATCGGAAGGTGTCACATACTTCTCCTAACAATATTCCCAGAGGTCATGGACTGGTTTTTGATTCTCATAAACTATCATAGCACATAGGAGTACAATCGATCAAAGGGTATAAGAGGAAAAGCTCGTAACACTAAAAAAATAGTAGATGTTGGTTCACGTTAGGTTCACCAAAAGTTTAAGTGAGGGGGACCAACCACTGCAAGGCCCCAGGTCATGAAAGGCCAAGAGCATTATGGCTGACCTAACTTACCTCAGTTTAAAGGAGTGTTAGGATGGATGGGAAGAGAATGATGAGGACTATAAGTTCCTTTGATCACTCTGCAAACCTGAGAATTGAAAGGAGACTAGGCAAGTTAGTTTTTTAGGGTCAACTATGTGTCTCAGATAGCTCTCTATCAAAGGATAGAAGCATGATTCTAGGAAGACAACATAATCCACTGGAATCTTTCAGGTGTACTGGCATCCGTACAACCAGAAAACAAAGGAGACAAGGTCTAACATCTAAAAAGTGGACTAACAGCCAAGTTATGAGTTTTTAAAGGTATAAAATAAGATAATGAAATATGAAACGTAAACATGAATGTGATAAAAAAAATAGATTACCGCAAGGCTGATGAAGATTATCTCACATAATAACCTTTTCACCAGCTTGCTACAAGATCTCTCCACCTACGCACAAAAAAGAGGGAAAATGTTGGGAGGTTGTTTAGGGGTCTACCTTAGTTAGACCCGAGTTTTGGTGTTTCCACCTCCATGGATAATCAAGTTTGCAATGTTGTAGAAATAATGTGATAAAGAGGGAAATAGAAAAAAATTACACTAGAGACACTACAAAATAGTACATGCTAACTCAACCAAATAATAGAAAAGATGAGTGAGGATCTTACCACCTTCATCAAAAGCACTCAAGGCTAGTGGAGGAGAAAGATGAGAGGAACTCAAGCCTCTACTATGATGGATTCGTCCTACACTTACTCTATCAAAGTGATGAAGTGAAAGATTGTTGGTATGGAGTGTGAGATGTTGCTAAAATTCTTGTGTATGAATGCTATAATGTTGAGAGATTCTCAAGAGATGGACAAGAGATGAAAAATAGGTAGATGAATGAAGAATATGAAGGGAAAATGGAAGAAACAACCATATTCAAATCGGCCAACCGAAGGGGGAATTACACTTCAACTTCCAATAGGAAGAGTAACATCTCTATAGACTCTAGTAGTAGGAATTTTCTAGGGATTTAATCATTATGTGTGGACATTTGCGTGTCGCACAGGCATTCCCAATAGAAACACCTCCTTTGATACTCAAAATAGGTGCCAAGTGTGATGGGAACATTGGACTTATTTGGAATTAAGCCTTCAAGTTTGGTTTTATAAAGTGGAGAGGGGTAAAAGGAGAATTTTCATTAAGGGTGCAAATTCCCTCCTATATAGGTTGATTTAGTGAATGGTAGGGAAACTGCATGCCAAAATGCAAGATTTGGAACAAGGTAGGCCATTGACCAAAGCATAAGGTATATATAGAAAGGATCAAAATCACAAATCGATACTTATGGAAAACTAGATTATCAAATAAATCATGAAATCCATGACTTAGCATAAGAGATCTGAAGTTCGAGATACCTACTTGTAAATTTTCTAGTCTTGGATAGTGATGAAGAACTGAGAGATTCCAAGTGCATATTTCCATGCCAGAATCCTCTAGCAGCCAACAATTTGTTCTCCAACACTTAGTCACTTCCAGAAGAACTATTCTACTTTGAAAAAAATCCCAAAAAAACTATATTGTTTTCAGCATTATATTTTTGTAGAGTTCTATTTGCAGAGAAAAGTTCTATCTTTTTGAAAAAAAATGATGAATTCCTCAAAAAACAATTTCATTTTTTTTCAAAACAACCCCCCGCACTTCTAAAACCAGGAATATTTTTTATTTTTCCCAAAATAAAAAATCCAAGAGATAACTTTTGAAACCAAAAATAAAGCAAGTTTGCAAGTTGCCAATTCGAAAATCAGTTTGGAGTCACGCATGTGCACACACTCTGTATTTTTTTTACCATCATTCAAAAATCTTATCTCTTTATATAAAATTATATTACTTTTCCACATTTAAATGATTATCCTCTCATGATAATAAAATTATCAATTATTATTACATATAATTTAAAATAATACTTTTAATAAAACAATGTAATTTAACTATTTATTAATAAACATATACTTTATATTTCATATAATTAATTAATTTAATTATTATTTTAATTTCCAAATTTTAATTTAAATTACCTTGTAAATTAAATTTTAGTTTAATTAACTAATTAAACAAGGCCATATAAACTATTAAGTTCACCACATAATTCAATAACACAATAAACACCGAAATCACATGGCATCACGAATAAACAACTTACTCAAATGTCTAGGGAGGCCAATATGGAGGGGCACTACATATAACATCTTGAGGAAGATCTGAGATGGCACAAGAAGTGTCTCATATGACACCTAGGTTTGATGGAACAAATTTAAATTTTGGGTGATTCAGGATGGAAACCTATCTAAACTCTTTAGGGTTTGGTGTTTGGCAATTAGTCAAGGATGGTTATAATGTTCCTAGTACTCCTCCAACTAATAAAACATATATTAAGGCCTAAGAGAACAATGGAAAGGCTAAGAATGCTATATTGAGTGGGCTAGAAGACTCTAAACTCGTAAAAGTGATACATTGCAAGTTAGCAAAGGTCTAGGAAAATACTAGTGGCATCTATGAAGGAGACATTAAAGTAAAATGAGCCAAGTTGTATATGTACAGAGTCAAGTTTGAGAACATGAAATGTTAGAAAATGAAGATATTGTAGGACATGTTCTCTAGGTAGATGATGTGGCCAATGCAATTACAGGACTTGGTGAAGAACTGGAATAAGCGATGGTGGTTAAAAACGTACTAAGATCTCTTCCTAAAGCTTATAATCCTAAAGTATCATATATTGAGGAAGCTAGATATTTAGATAAATTTTCAATGGATAAATTATATATGCTCTCACTACCTATGAAATGAGAGAGTTTGAAAAAGAAGCTCCAAATAAGGAAGTAACTTTCAATGCCAGTAAGAAGGACAAGTATGAATAATCTAATCAAAGTAGTGACAATGGTGAAGAAGAAGTAAAATTTGGAAGGAATTTTCAGAGGGTACTAGAAAGTACAAATGTAAGCTACCTTTAAAAAAATTAAAGTGTGGAGAGATTGGTAATTTTTCTTCCAAATATCCCTTAAAAGATTTTGAAATAAATATGATATAAATGAGAAGCAGGCATATGCATTAGTGAAGGTAGTAAAAGCCTTTAGGCCTTATTTGATGGGAGCTATTGTGGTTGTATATGTACCTAGTGCTGTTCTCCAAGATATTTTTACACAACAGGGAGTGTCAGGAAGACGATGCAGATGGATCAATAAGATCCAAGAATTCAATATTGAGATCAAAATTACTAAGATGGTAAGAATACAAGGATTGGCCAAGCTTATGGACCAAAGTAATCTGGAAGAAAATAAGATAAATTTACAAGAAGAGGAAATAGATCACACATATGTGATATGGAACATTCTGAATGGTATAAAGGTGTGATTTATTATTTGCAAAACATGAACTATCCTGATAACTTGAGTGACAATGAGAAAAGGACATTAAAATTACATTTTATCAAGTATGTTATTGCAGCTGTTAAGCTTTGGTGGAGAAATGGGGAAGGTTTCATTATAAAGTGTGTAGATCAAAATCAAGCACATGAAATTCTGATTGAGATGCGCAGTGGATTTTGTGGAGGGCATTACATGGCCAAAAAAATTTCACATAAGATACCGAGGGTTAGATTTTGGTGGCCTACTATTTTTAAAGATGCACACCAATTGGTAAATACATGTGATGCTTGTCAACATTTCTCTGGTAAGTTAAAATTCTCTAGTAACTTGCCTCTAAAGCTAGTTACAGTGCACTCTCCATTTCAGCAATAGGGTATTGATTTTGTGGGAGAGATAGCATGTAAGTCTAGTGGATTCCATTCATGGATATTGGTGGCCATTAATTACTTTACCAAGTGGGTGGAAGCAATTCCAACAAAGAGGGCAACCAGTAAAGTGGTAATTGATTTCCTGATGACCAATATATTGACTAGGTTTGGGTGTCTAGAAAGGATTGTTTCAAACAATGCAATGTGTTTCAGATCGGAAGAATACACAGACTTTTGTGAGATGCATGGGATCCAAATTACTTACTCATCACCATATCACCCATAGGGAAATGGACAAGAAGAATCAAGCAATAAAAGCTTGATGAAAATCAACAAGAGAATCTTGGATAAAAATAAGGCATGGGATTCTAAATTGAGATTAAAAGTTTAGGTAGATAGGGTAACTATGAAGAAAGCAATAGTTTGTGCCCCATTTGACTTGGTCTAGGGGATAAATGCAAGGTTACCCCAAAACAATCTTATATAGATGTATAAGTTTGTCCAGATATATGACAATGAAATCAATGATGAAATGCAATTGAGAGTAGAAGCTCTCATAGAATTGGATGAAACAAGGAGGGAGGCTCAAATGAAAAATAAAAAATTTCAGTTGCAAGTAAAGAACTTGTATGATAAAAAGGAAACTGCAAGGAGCTTCCAAGATGGTGATTTGGTCCTAATGTGGAATGTGAGATTGGAAGATAAAGGAAAACACGAAAAATTTGATGTAATATGGTTGAGTCCATTTATGATCAATAGTAAGTGGGGTGAAGATTCATACTTCCTCCAAGAGATGACATGGGATATTCTTGAATTTCCAGTTCACAGACAGTTCTTGAAGTTGTACTTCACCTGAAGTATGTTTTTCCATGAACAATAGTTTAGGTTTGTATATATGTTAGTGGTAGTTTTCTTTCCTATTGAGTTATTTTGTCTGAACAACCCCTTTTGGTCATCTCTACAATTGGTTTACTCAACCTAAGATTCTGAGATCTCATTTCATTCCAGTGGAATGAACATCCCCAATTAGAGCCACTGATGGAAATTCAATTTTTTGTTCTATAAGTTCCATTTTGTCTTGCCTATGTTTTTGTTTCTACATCATGTTTGAGAGAAGCCTATGGTTGGGGTTTTATATTTGTTCTCATGTATTTAAACAAAACCCTAGTGTCTTATTTTATAGCATGGTTGGGATATATTTGGTCTTTACTTTTTGGAGGAGGGCTTTTAAACAAAACTTATGCCCCATTGTTTCATCTAGGTTTGGCCCCCTTTTGATCCGTCATTTTATTTCTTTTGCTACACTTTATTCTTTCCTAAGTCTAGGTTGGCCCACACTCCCCTATTTAAAAACAACTTATGTCATCATTTTCCATCAACCTAGTAATTTCCCCTCATGTTTTAACAAATGATTTATATTTTGTAGAGGGATAAATTTTCATGACTGTTGATGAATCACTGATTAATCTCAGTCGTTCCTGCTATCCCATGATGACCCCACCACGTAGTTTTGGCTGATTGTCATATCACAGGTGAGTGCCATGTGTCACATCTAGTGAAGTCGAAGGAATGAGAGGGGTACTTTAATAGATTAATCTGGGTTTGATACATTATATGGCAGGTTACTAAAGTAGTTATAAGATGCACGTGGTTCAAATGGATGAAGATGTTTTTAATCTCAACAAGAAAGGTGCTCGATTTCTAATGACTGAGTTGACTGCTATTTTGAATGAATAGGATCTTTGATGATTGAAATCCATGGTTTCCCACCATCGCATGATCAGAAGTTGCAAGGTTTTTACTGATTGTGATATCACGAGTAAGGGCCATGCAGATTTCCTTGGTGATGCAAAATGTGGTGGGCCATTTTTCTATGGTAGATGCTTGTGTCAGATTGATTTGAAGGTAGTCATTTGATGATCCAGCCAAAGTGATAGATCCATGGGTAATATTTGAATTTGCATCTAATGCAATTGGAGTCATTGGTACAGCATGCAAGTGAGCTTTAATGGTGGATGAGACATCTTATGGCATGATTTGATTGAAATAAAGTGAACATTTTCCTATTCTATTGTATCACAAAGCATTCAAGAATTTTCAAAGCCGAGGACAAATTCAAGAGTTTTTGCAATGAAGAATTAGGGTTTCTATGAAGCACAAAGCCGTAAGTTGAATTTTGCATCTCCTGGTCAAATTAAAATCTGAATTTGGGGGAATTTGTTGTGTGGCTGTTAGGAATCTTGTTGAAAATTATTTTAGGGTTATTGGTAAGCTAAATTGTGGGAAGTTGCAAAGTTTTTGTTTTTTAATTTCGTAGTTTGTTTAAGGTCTGGAATACAAGTAAGCCCTAGTTTTCTCAACATGGCACCATTAAAAAATTATTCTGGCCAGATTGACTATCTGAGTAGAAACTTGTATGACTATTTCCTTGATCAATTTTTGCTGTCAAAAAATGATAGGAAAAAGGGGCTGGTTTTAATGCAAGAAAAAACCCGAGGGGAGGGATTAGTGTATAATTATTTCAATATAGATGATTCTAGGGTTCCCCTTAAGGGTTTGGAGATGATCAGACTATGGTTTGGACAGAGAAATTTTCCTCATCCTTTTTCAAATGGTTGGATGTATGATATGGGGAAACTGATAGTTCCAAATGTGTTCCCTGATGTGGATTTGCTCAAGGTAGTGGCTGCAAGATATGATTCTATCACACAGGTAGTTAGAGATAACGATGGAAAGGTTCTGTTAAGTATTAATAGGGAGGATTTTTGATAGGTTTTTGATTTGAGTGAGCCCAATGAGTTCTTGGTCCCTATTGATCTAGAAGGAATGAAACAAGAGTATGGGACGATGAAATCCCTTTCCAGAGCTAAGATTCTCCCACCTCATTTGGCTAGGGCACGAAGTTCTAGAGTTCATATTAGCCCTAGTGACCAGGAGCCTTTCAGGTTGGATTGTTTTGCCAAACACTTTTTGGCCACTTTCTATTCATTATGCCAGATTTTGGGTTTTATCCCTAATACAGTGTTGCCTATAGCTTATATGTTCCTAGGGGTGTAGATACAACACCCTAATTTCTCTATAGTATATGATTTTTCTTCCTTCTTGGCTAAGAAGATACATGAATGGTTGTTGAAATTGTAGCAGAATGATGCAGGCACCCCTTTTTACTTGTATTATATGTTAATGTACATTTTTTTGTTCAATAATGTTGAATTTTTCTCTAAGAAAATGAAATTGAGGTAGTTTGTCAATGGAGAAAGGTTGCCAGTACAAGTGTGGATTGCTCACCTTTCATACAGTAAGGAGAATGCCAGTTATGTATAGTTTGACAATTGTTTCGCATCAAGACTAAGAGCTAGATTGGTGGTAAATTTACCCAAGGTTCCTAAGGAGTTGCATGATTTCCTTAGGCCGAATTGGAGGAGGCCAAATTTGAGGATTTTCCACAATTTGGGGTGACATTATTCCATACCTATCAACACTATTTTGAGGGTATATGGTTTTCAAGGTATCCCACATATATTTCCTTATAATGTGCCACCGAGAGTAGGGTTTGTTGAAGTTATGTGGTAGATTGGATGTATCCATGAAGATAACCTTACAAGAATGGTAAGGGGAACTTTTACCCAGACTATACAATGGTGGCTAATTTTGTATTTTCAAAAGGAGGCTGGGTTCATTTTGGAATTTTTTTTGAAGTATACCATTTGATTTTTGGTCCTAAGAGGCAACATGATCCTAAGGGTTTCTTTGCTTTGTTTACACGAAGAATAAAAGGTGCAAAATTTGTTCATGAGTTCAATTTCCCTAAGGACTTGGTTAGAAATGAATTTGATTTAAAAAATTAGGAATTGAACAAAGAGAAATAGGTATCTTATTATAATCTATTGGCCATTATACACAAGATGGATCCACAATATGATGCATTGATGGATTTTAGTCCCTATCATAAAAGAATTGATTTTTTTATGGATAATTTCAAAGAAATCATGAGCATTCTAATGACAAAGAAAATAAATTTGGAGCTAGACTTGGGCATATGAGAACAAGCTTCAAGGCCACTTGAAGAGAGGCCAACCTATCAACCTCCAAATGTTAGGCCTATTTACAGGAGGAAAAGGAATGACAATAGTGATGAAGAAGAAGAAGATAGAAAGGGAAAGAAGATAATAGAATTGCATGAATAGCCAGGTCCACATTTCAAGGCACCTAGGGCATTACAAATAATTGATTCGGAGTCATCACCTAAGAGAAGTCTCTCAGCACCACCATCAGCACCAAGCCCCAAGAGGTGAAGGATTGAGAAGTCCCAAGAGGACTTGGTGGATGAGATTATTGTTACCAATCAAGATATGCAAATGGGCATGCCTTCTCCTCCAAAACCAGTTGAGTTGGTTTTATCAGACTTGGATTTGAAAGGAAAATGTGTACAAGATTTAAGGATGGAGGCTTGTAAAGAATTTTTGGATGATGATACCTTTGTGAAAACACTAGTCTTCTTGCAACTAGTATGGAGAATGAAGTTGGGAGAATATCAGGAGAAGTTTAAGAAGAGAAGAAAACTAAGGCCTGATAGGTCAGATCAAGAGAATGATGATAAGGTAAAGGCCTAGGTAATGAATGAATTCAAGAACATCACTCCAGAGGAAGGGGGAAAGTTAGTCAATCAAGCTGCTATCTTGATTTTACCTAAGTGGGATATTGATGATGCAGTAGCTTTCAATGTTATTTTGAAATCCAAGCATCCCCTCCAAAATTCTGAAGAAGAGGTTAAGGTAGCATTGCAAGATTCTACCTTTAGTGAGGAATATGAAACCTTGGAAATATGGGCTTTGGCCCCCCAAAGAAGAAAACCAAATATTACTGATATTAACCCAAATTTGAGAGGGGGGTTAATAATAAAAAGAGCTTCAGAGATATCAACCATAGAAATTTAACTGTAAATGTGGCCAAATTGGCACAAAAGACTAAAGAGAGAGAGGAAGTTGTAAAAAGGAGCCTCATGGAACAATATTATTTTTTGATTGGAGAATATAATAAGGTGCATCAAAGGAATTTTGAGCTGCAAAGAAAGGTGGACAGGTTAAAATATAGGCAAATTGGGGAAACATCAGTTGCTCCAGGGATTAAGTCATTGCCTCTTGTTTCCCCCATCGTCTCTACACTAGGATCTCCTAGTCAGACTCCTTCCCTTAGCCCTACACTGTAACCAATTGAGGAAGAGATAGAATGCTCTGTTGATCCAACCAAGAAGCAGTTAATACAGAAAGTTCCAGAGCTACAGGCATCTCTGAAGGTGAGTGAGGAGGGGCTATTTTCAAGACAAAGGGAGATTGTTACTGTTGTCTTGTGACATTTAAATGAGAAGGTTGATGGTAGATTATAAGTTGTGTATTCTTCTTATTCTTAATTATTGAATACAATAAAGAACATTGATAGGGATCAGAAGGTAGAGATACCATTAATTGAGAAGTGGACCCCTAGGGCCAATGATTTAGATGTAATGTATAAGGCCTCAAGGTTTGATGTAAATAATAGGCCCCAATATTTTAGACTTACTCAAGTGTTGGTCAAGCCATTGCAAGGATTTCAAGCCTTACCAGATGACTTGAGTAGGAAGATCAAAGAATTGGTAAATAGTTTTGATGATTGGAGTGACACATTGCTACCTGACATAATTGATGAGTCAGGAAATATCAGGTCACTTCAACAATGGCAGGATCGGGCTAATGAGGTCATCAATGTTCAAATTACTTTAATTTGTGATGACGTAGATTTTGATTTATTAGTGAGCTGCATGGATAAAATTATCAGCACTGACTCATTCCTTGAGTCTTTTGAATGAGAGGCAAACCAAGTGGTAGTTAAATATACACCTTATAGTGTCAAGGTAAATGAGGTAATCAATATTGGCCAAGTGATGAAGAGTACTTGCAGTGGGTGAATATATATTTAACTCAGGAGGAGTGAGAACGGGTAGGCTGCTAATAGTTAACTAACCAACTATTGCAATTATAAAAATTCCCAGTTTTGTTTTGGTGGCAGTCTAGACACAAAGTTCTTGAAGATTTATTGCTGCTGGAACAAGAAGATTCTCCGGGGAGGTTGTTGTTGTAACCAAATTTTGAAATTTCACTAAGTAGTTCAAGTGGCTAGTGACATGTGTGCTTTCTGGCCCAATGCTTGTTTTCTCCTTCATTTTTCTATAAGAAGGATTTCAAGGCCAGAAGTACGGGTTAGCAAGTTAGAAAGTTTTGGTCAAGTCTAGGTGAAGTTGTAGAGCAATTGTAAAGTCCGATAGTTATAGAGAAAATGCAAGTTAGGTTTTGAGTCATTTGTTGTAGGTTTTGAATTCATGTAGATATCATGTTTTATGAATTTGAATGAAATTGATAAATTCAAGCTCATGTCTCTCCTATGTACAAGCATATTTGAATTTTGAATAAAATGATCAAGGGTTATGTTGTTCATATCACTGTTGTGGTGTGTGAAATTCATGTTTTATCTTTAATTCAAACAATTAATTAAAATTCTTAAATGAGATTCTAGGTTGATATGTTTTGTACAAGGATTTGATAAGTAGTATTGAGTTAGGGTGCATATTGGTTATATTGTAAGGAAATTTTATCAAAGATATTATATGCTATGTGTTGAATTTGTTATAAACCCTTAGGTATTTGTGAATTTCACACCCCCAAAGGATATAAGGCATTGATCTAAGTTGCATCTATTTGTCAAATTCAGTATTTGTTTATGTTCACCTGGAGCTTGCTACAGATTGAAAATCAATGAATATATTTTATTGTGAAGTATTATTGTGATTATCTCATGCTCCAAATGGTTGATATGATTGATGAACAACCAATTCTATTAAGTATTATCCCATTCTATTGAGCTATTATGTGAGATTATCTATTGTTGTTAATGTTGTTTATGATAATGGTGCAGAGGTTGTAAACACATTAAGGGATCACCCTCTCAGGTCTTGCAAAGCCCAAAGTGTAGGAGGTCTTTAAAATCCTCATTAGTTGGTCCAGGTCCTTGTAGCTGCCCTTGATTGGAATTGGCATTTCCATATGTAGATTAGGAGACTAACCTAGTTACATTAAAAACAACCAACAAAATGGTGACTCTACTAGGGATGCTAATATAAATATTTATTGTAAGTGTGTTGGTTATCCATTTTTCATAGATTTTTAATAAGTATTTTTGTGATTTGAAGGTTGAGCCCATGGTTCTGTGTTAAGTTTGTCCATATTGTCTATTATTCAAAGCATTTTGAGTCAGTGGTGAAATACATTGTACGTTGTCAATACAAAGTTCCAAAGGTATTTTTAAAATACACCAAGTATCTCTGAATATTTGGTATTCCCAAGATAATTGGGTGGCGACTTTGAAGTCTCTACACTAGTGTGCATCTTATTTTGAAGATTTTATATAAGTTGAAGGATCTTTTGGACAAGCATGCAGAATGAAGACCACCAGGTCATTCATGAAAAATAATCTGGAATAGACATTGGAGAGTGAACTTCCTAAAACAAAGAAGAAGGACTAGATAAAGAAAAACCTAGAATCTAGTCATGCTGCTCCTACGTCATAGAACCTTATACAACAAGGTAGAAGTAAGTCTTTACATCCTATCCTTGAAACTTTAGAAAAGGTGTCTAAAATTTCAGAGTCGGATAGCTGTGGATTTTTTGATGCAACATGTCAAAATAAAGGACCTGTTAGTGTTCAATACTCTAAAAAGAGAAGAAGTAGGAGTAGAAGTCAAAGACATCACAAAGAAATCACCAGTGATGTGCCCCCTCCTCCTACTGAGGATGATGAGACTCCTTTATTCTCTAAACATGTACTTGAAGAAGTGAACCTGGTAGATCTAAGTGATACATTGAGTTCTGAGATGACCTTGCCTGACCCAGATGATGTTTTTGGAGATATTGGCTCCTTAAGGTGGGAGATCCAAAAACAAGCTGAGCTTAGGAGGAAAAAGGAAAAGGAGAGATAAATAGAACTAATGCCTGTTGTGATTGAAAGAGATAGGTTGATTAGATAGTTGGCAACAATGAAATCCCAGAACCAAGAAAAGCTTGAACCAAATGTTGAGGGCCTTATTGTATGTGAAATTTTTTATAAGGAGATAAATCCTATGTCTAAGGTAGGTCTTGTAGGTCAAGTTGATACCTGATCAAAATCCTCAAACCCAAAACCATTAGACCCTGTTAGGCCTCAACCAAGTGATCCAAATCCTAAACCCATTTTAGACAAGGGAAAACAAAAGGCTGAGGGGATTAAGATAAATGATAAGGTGAATTCCCACCCTCCTAAACGATACGTACCACCACATGTACCATTACAAGCTGAAACTTCTTTAGAAAATGTTAGAAGGGAGGGTAAGGCTCTTGCTGAAGAATTGGAGAGGACATAAATTGAGGCTAGAAATGTAGAAATGAAAAGGAAAATAGTTTTCTTAAAGATTTCAAGCATGGATGAGGTTACACAAGCTGAAACCTCATCAAGTCACCAAGATGCCTCGAAATATGGTCTTAAAACAAATCTAGATACCAATACAAACAATTTTGGCCCGATAACCCATGCTACTAAGTTTGTAAATCTAAATCAGGATGGCCCTAAGGTGAAGAACATAGGATCTGGTGTTGACTCTCAGAAGATTGAAGGATTATTCCAAAGAAGACCTATACAGCTGGAAAGATATAGGTAATTATTCTTTGATGGTATTCTAGGTTATCCAAATCCCATCCCTAATGATTTAAGAGAAAATATGACTAAATTTTCTAGCAACAATGCTATGACAATAGAGTAACATTTAAAAGCCTTTATGGATATGATGAATGATTATGAGGTAGACCATGAAGATGTTGTAATAAAATTGTTTGTACAATCCTTCATATAGGATGCAAGGGATTGGTACAGAGGTTTACCTAATGCTAGTATTGGTTCATGGGATGAATTTGAAAAATGTTTCAAGGAACAGTATGATGATAAAACTAATGCCAGTTTCATTCTAAATGATTTCAAAAATATAAGAAGTCACTAAATGAGCTTGTATCAGAGTTTAATCTAAGATTTCAAAGAGAAATTTATAAGTTGTTCCAGGTTTTGAGGCTTGATGAAAATGTCTATCTAACTACATATTTCAATGCTTTTAATGCTAAAATGGCATATCTCCTCAGATATAAAGACCCTCAGACTATGAGGGATTCTTTCAAGGTGGCTATAAACATTGAGAGTAATAGGCGATCTTCTAGGAAATATGGTAGGAGAGAGGAGCCCACACTTTTAAAAAATCCTAAGGATAGGGTTGAGAAGGTTTCTGCTTCAAAGCCTAAGGATGATGAGAAATGGGATAAGGTCTTGAGCACTTTGAAAGACCTAAAATATACTATCACCAAGCAAGAAAAGGGTATAGGAAATGATAAGAAACAATATAATAAGAATCAAAGACAACCTAGGTTGTAAAATTACCCTTATAATACAAATTGGAAAGATGGGAAACCAATCTTTCCTAGCTAGGAGCCTAATCATGATCAGCATACCTGAGATCCCATGCAGAAGCATTCAGTAAATTTGGTACAAGATAGACCATGGTGTGAGGTTTGTCAGCATCCACATGATCAAAATCACCATGGTATTGCTCAGTTGCTTGTTACTGAGGGAATAGGGAAACTTATGAGTACACTCTTGAAATTGAGCAAGATGATGTGGATGTTTGCATGGCCAGATCATACATTAATTAGGCAAAGTGTTCCTCTGATGATGAATCAAAAGGAGTTGATGTCGATAATCAGAGGCAACGAAGTGAGATATACCATCAATAGTTTTTCTCTGATGAGGAAGGTGATTTTGACCATAATGCTTGTAATGTGGAACAAGATGATGATTCAATATCCCTAGGGATACCATTGGAAGAAGATATTGCAAGATTGACTAAGGAAATGGTTGCTCAAATGAGGAGCTCATTTCAGCTAAGAAACAAAATTGTGGGTGTTGAACAGGGTAAACCTAATGGCTTGTTTATTAAATAACAAAAGGACAAGAATAAGGGTGTTAAATTTGACAACAAGAAAGATGTTGTCAAAGTTAATGAGGTTAAAAGTGATAAGATTTGGGTGAAAAAGAATGAGCCTCAAGAAGATGCAGCTTCATCATTGGTGAAGACTAAAATGATTACAAAGTTTATTGAACCTGCTTCAGAGGATAGGAGGAAAGATAAACTTGAGCGAAGCAAGCAACAAGAGAAGAAAGAAAATGATGAAGGTATGGTGTCTAAATTGCCAGCATATACACCCATAGATATGTTTCAAGTGCTTTCTTAGGTTAAAGTTACTGTACCTTTGCTGGAAATGATGAGAATAAATGAACATAAGGAAAAGACAATAGCCTTGATCGCAGGTGTTGTTGTTAATAGGGTTGGACAAGGTAGTTGTAAAGAAGAAAAGGATGAAGGGGAAAGAAAAGAGAAAGAAGTGGAGGGAATTGTGTTACAAAATCCCCCTATATATTTAGGAAATTCCATTAATATGTGCCTTGAAAAAATAAACTCCATTTTCTCAAGTGTTATTATAAATGGGAATACTTTAAGGAATTGTATGATAGATTTAGAGCATCAAATAATGTTATGCCAGTCAAGAGCATGGAGGAAATGGGCTTGACAATTGATACTACTCAAGGTAAATTCTATGCAATGGATTCAAGGGAAGTGACAATTATTGGGACTATCAGAGCATTTACCTTATAAATTGACTCAATATCCCAAGAAGGACTTAGCCATGACTGTACTAGTTGCAGACATCCCACCACATTTTGGAATGATATTGTCAAGAAAGTGGAGTGCATCAATGGGGGGAAACATGCAGTGTGACCTGTCATTTGATACTTTCTCCATTGATGGAAATAATTTCAAGATTGAGAGAGAATCAAAAGTGCCCCACATGATTGAGCATGATCCAACTAAAAATATGGTATGTTTTATTGAAAATGGCATAAATGAATTCAGAATTGAGGAGTTCCCTATTAATTGTGATAAGCCCACTGCACCGATTGATACAAAAGTAAAACAATTGTTAGAGTGTGATTACTTGTGGACTATGTACTTTGATGGTGAAAGTTCAAAAGAAGGATTTGGTGCAATTTTTTTGTTACGGTCATCGAGTGGAAAGACATTTAGGTTCTCTTTCACTCTATCATTTGATTGCACCAATAATGTGGTGGAATATGAGGCCTTGTTATCAAGGCTAAGATTGGCTGAAAAGCATGGGATTAAGAAGCTCAAGGTAATTGAAGATTCTGAGTTTGTGGTATCCAAAGTTAGAAGAAGGTATGTATCAAAGAATAAGAGGTTGAAATAGTATAGGAATTTTGTTTGGGATGAGATAGAAAACTTTGATGCATTTGCCATAGGTTGGATGGAGAGAGGCCACAACAAAGTGGCAAAACTATTAGCGAATATTGCATTAAAACCAGATGATATAACATTTGCTGGGATCTCAAAGGTTGAAGTGAAAACTATGCCATCAGTTCCTGATAATATAAAAAATTGGCAAGTTTTTGATAATGATGATGACATACTAAGATTCTTGAATTGTGTGGATGAACATGAAAGTAAATAAACTGACTTTGGAGCTTTTGTGGAAACAATTGATGGTAAAGATACTCTATTTGGAAATGAGGTAATTCAGTTAAAAACAAATACAATTCCTAAGGTTTTAGTTGTATTAGAAAGAGTATTTGACAATCAGGATAGGAAAAATGTTAATCATACTACTTCACATCCTGATGACTTGGAAGAGATAAATCTTGGAATGGAAGCATCACCAAAAAAGGGTATATATTGGAAAGAAAATGTCACCAAAGGTGAGAAGGATGCCAATTGATTTATTGAGGAAATTTTTACATGTGTTTGCACGGTCCTATGATGATATTAAGGCATACAAGGAGGATCTATTCCAACATGAAATTCCCTTGAGTGATGGTGCCAAGCCACTTAGGAAAAAATAAAGGCCTATTAATCCTACCTTAGCCCCCAAAATGCAAGAAGAGTTAATGAAGCTAAGGGATGTAGGGATCATCAAGCCAATCAGACATTCATCTTGGGTGTCAAATTTAGTGCTAGTAAGAAAGAAAATGGAGGTGTTAGGTTATGTGTAGACTTCAGAAATGTGAATGTGTCTTCATTAAAAGACAACTATTTATTACCAAATATGGAAGCCATGTTGCAAAGGGTGACAGGTTGTGAATTGATGTCTATGATTGATGGGTTCTTTGGTTGCAACCAGCTCATGCTCAAGGAGTCTGAGAGATATTAAACAAAATTCACTACACCCTAGGGAACATATGTTTATGTGAGAATTCCTTTTGGTCTAGCAAATGCAGGGGCTACTTTTCAAAGAGCCATGGATGTGGCATTTTCAGATTTCAATAACTTGTTCTTGGTGATATACCAAGATGACTTGACATCATACTCCAAGAAGGAAGAGGATCATTATGAGTATTTGGAGAAGGTATTTAGTAGAGAATTGGAGTATGGTATCTCTTTGAATTTGAAGAAATGTGCATTTGGGGTAAGAGAAGGAAATTTTTTGGGACATATTGTTTCTAAAGATGGAGTTAGAATTGATCCAAAGAGAGTAATTGCAATAGAAAAAATATTACAACCCCGCAATGTCAAAGGTATACAATATTTCTTTGGAAAAATAAACTTCCTAATAACCACAAGGCCTACGAAGATGATCTCACATAATAACCTTTTCACCAGCTTCCTCCAAGATCTCTCCACCTACGCACAAAAAAAGGGAAAATGTTGGGAGGCTGTTTAGGGGTCTACCTCAGTTAGAATCTTGTTTTGGTGTTTCCACCTCCATGGATAACCAAGTTTGCAATGTTGTAGAAATAATGTGATAAAAAAGGAAATAAAATCAAAGTACACCAAAGACACTACAAAATAGTATATTCTAACTCAACAAAATAATAGAGAAGATGAGTGAGGATCTTACCACCTCTGTCAAAAGTACTCAAGGCTAGTGGAGGAGAAAGATGAGAGGAAATCAAGCCTTTGTTGTGATGGATTCATTATGCGCTTACTCTATCGAAGTAATGAAGTGATAGATTATTGATATGGAGTGTGAGATGTTGCTACAAAGCTTGTGTATGAATGCTAGAATGTTGAGAGATTCTCAAGAGATGGACAAGATATGAAAAATGGATGAATGAATGAAGAATATGGAGGAAAAATGGAAGAAATAGCCATATTAAAGTCAACTAGCCAAATGGGGGCATTACACTTTGAATTCCAATAGGAAGTGTAACATCTCTCCAAACTCTGGCCATAGGAATGTGCCAGGGACGTAATCGTGTCATGTGGAAATTTGTGCTTCGTGCAGGCATCCCCAATAGAAACATCACCATTGACACTCAAAATAGGTGCCAAGCGTGATGGGAATAATGGGCTTATTTGGAATTAAGCCTTCAAGTTTGGTATTCTAAAGTGGAGAGGGGTAAAAGGTGAAATTTCATTAAGGATGCAAATTCGCTCCTATATAGGTTGATTTAGTGAATGTTAGGACAGCCGCATCCCAAAACGAAAGCTTTGGAACAAGGTAGGCCATTGACCAAAGCATAAGGTACACAAAAAAAGGAACAAAAACAAAAATAGAATACCTGTGGAAAACTAGATTATCAAATAAATCATGAAAGCCATGACTTAGCATAAGAGATCTGAAGTTTGAGATACCTACTTGCAAATGTGCTTGATAGTGATGAAGAATTGAGAGATTCCAAGTCCATATTTCCACACCACAATCCTCTCACAGACAATAATTCATTCTCCAACACTTAGTCACTTCCAGAAGAATTATTCTACTTCGAAAAACATCCCAGCCAAACTATATTGTTTTCAACAATATATTTTTGTAGAGTTCTATTTGTAGAGAAAAGTTCTATCTTTTTGAAAAACAATGATGAATTCCTCAAAAAACTTTTTTTTTTTTCAAAACAACCCCCCACACTTCTAAAACTAGGAAGATTTTTTTTTTTCCCAAAATAAAAAATACAAGAGGTAAGTTTTGAAACCAAAAATCAACCAAGTTGGGAAGTTTCCAATTTGAAAATCAGTTTGGAGTCATGCATGTGCACGCACTGTGTCTTTTTTCAACTTTTGTTTGTTTTTCCTACCATCATTCAAAAATCTTATCTCTTTATATAAAATCATATTAATTTTCCACATTTAAATGATTATCCTCTCATGATAATAAAATTATCAATTATTATTACATATAATTTAAAACAATACTTTTAATAAAACAATTTAATTTAACTATTTATTTAATAAACATATACTTTATATTTCATAAAATTAATTAATTTAATTATTATTTTAATTTCCAATTTTAATTTAATTAACTGATTAAACAGGGCCATATAAACTATTAATTTCACCACATAATTCAATAACACAATAAACACTGAAATCACATGACATCACAAACAAACAACTTACTCGAATGTCCAAGGAGGCCAATATTGAGGGACACTACATATGAAATCTTGAGGAAGATCTGAGATGGCACAATAAGTGTCTCATATGACACCTAGGTTTGATGGAACAAATTTAAATTTTTGGTGATTCAGGATGGAAACCTATCTAAACTCTTTAGGGTTTGGTGTTTGGAAATTAGTCAAGGATGGTTATAATGTTCCTACTACTCCTCCAAATAATCCAGTAGATATTAAGGCCTATGATAATAATGGAAAGGCTAAGAATGCTATCTTGAGTTGGCTAGAAGACTCTAAACTTGTAAAAGTGATACACTGCAAGTTAGCAAAGGTGTAGGAAAAGATTAGTGGCATCTATGAAGTAGGCATTAAAGTAAAATGAGCCAAGTTTCATATGTAAAAAGTCCAGTTTGAGAACATGAAATGTTAAAAAATGAAGATATTGTAGGATATTTTCTCTAGGTAGATGATGTGGCCAATGCAATTAGAGGACTTGGTGAAGAACTGGAATAATCGATGGTGGTAAAAAATGTACTTAGATCTCTTCCTAAAGCTTATAATCCTAAAGTATCATATATTGAGGAAGCTAGATATTTAGATAAATTTTCAATGGATAAATTATATGATGCTCTCACTACCTATGAAATGAGAGAGTTTGAAAAAGAAGCTCCAAATAAGGAAGAAAATTTCAATGCCAGTAAGAAGGAGAAGTATGAATCATCTTATCAAACTAGTGACACTAATGAAGAAGAAATAAACTTTGTAAGGAACTTTAAGAGGGGTACTGGCAAGTATAAAGGTAAGCTACCTTTAAAAGATTTTAAGTGCGGAGAGATTGGTAATTTTTCTTCTAAATATCCCTTAAAAGATTTTGAAATAAATATGATATAAATGAGAAATCGGCATATGCATTGGTGAAGGTAGTAAAAGCCTTCAGGCCTTATTTGATGGGAGCTATTGTGGTTGCATGTACCTAGTGTTGTTGTCAAAGATATTTTTACACAGCAGGAAGTGTCAGGAAGACGGTGCAGATGGCTCAATAGGATCTAGGAATTCAATATTGAGATCTAGATTACTAAGCTAGTAAGAGGACAAGGATTAGCCAAGCTTATGGCCCAAAGTAACCTATAAGAAAATCAGATAAATTTACAAGAAGAGGAAAATAGATTACACATATGTTATATGGAACATTCTGAATGGTATAAAGGTGTGATTTATTATTTGCAAAACATGAACTGTCCTGATAACTTGAGTGACAATGAGAAAATGACATTCAAATTGCATGCTATAAAGTATGTTATTGTAGCCGGTAATCTTTGGTGGAGAAATGGGGAAGGTGCCATGCTAAAGTATGTAGATCAAAATCAAGCATAGGAAAATTTGATTGAGATGCGCAGTATAGTTTGTGGAGGGTATTACATGGCCAGAAAAAGTACACATAAGATACTGAGGGTTGGATTCTGGTGGCCTATTGTTTTTAAAGATGCACACCAATTGGTAAAGACATGTGATGCTTGTCAGGGTTTCTCTAGTATGTTAAAATTCTCTAGTAACTTGCCTCTAAAGCCAGTTATAGTGCACTCTCCATTTCAGCAATGGGGTATTGATTTTATGGGAGAGATAGCATGTAAGTCTAGTGTAGGACATTCATGGATATTGGTGGCCATTGATTATTTTACCAAGTGGTTGGAAGTAATTCCAATGAAGAGTGCAACTAGTAAAGTGGTAATTGATTTCCTAATGAGAAATATATTGACTAGGTTTTGGTGTCTAGAAAGGATTGTTTTGGACAATGCAATGTGGTTCAGATCTGAAGAATACAAAAACTTTTGTGAGAAGCATGGGATCCAAATTTTTTACTCATCACCATATCACCCATAGGGAAATGGACAAGTAGAATCAAGCAATAAAATCTTTATGAAAATCATCAAGAGAATCCTGGATAAAAATAAGAAGGCATGGGATTCTAAATTGAGATTAGCAGTTTGGGCAGATAGGGTAACTGTGAAGAAAGCAATAGGTTGTGCCCCATTTGACTTGGTCTATGGGATAAATTCAAGGTTACCCCAAAACAATCTGACGGAGATGTATAAGTTTTTCCAAACATATGACAATGAAATCGATGATGAAATGCAATTGAGAGTAGAAGCTCTCATAGAATTGGATGAAACAAGGAGGGAGGCTCAAATGAAAAATGAAAAATTGCAGTTGCAAGTAACAAAATTGTATGGTAAAAAGGAAACTGCAAGGAGCTTCCAAAATGGTTATCTGGTCCTAATGTGGACCGTGAGATTAGAAGATAAAGTAAAACATGGAAAATTTGATGCAATCTGGTTGGGTCCATTTTGTAGTAAGTGCAGTGAAGATTCATACTTCCTCCAAGAGATGACATGGGATATTCTTGAATTTCTAGTTCATGGACAGTTCTTGAAGTTGTACTTCACCTGAAGTATTTTTTTCCATGAACATTAGTTTAGGTTTGTATATATGTTAGTGGTAGGTTTCTTTCCTATTGAGTTGTTTTTTTCGGACAACCCCTTTTGGTCGTCTCTGTAATTGGTCAGCTCAACTTGAGATTCTGAGATCTTGCTTCATTCCAATGGAATGAATATCCCCAACTGGAGCCATTGATGGAACTTCAATTTTTTTTTCTATAAGTTCCATTTTGTCTTCCCTATGTTTCTAGTTCTACATCATGTTTGAGAGAAGCCTATGGTTGGGTTTTTACATTTGTTCTCATGTATTTATGCAAAACCCTAGTGTCTAATTTTATACCATGGCTGGGATATATTTGGTCATTAATTTTTGGAGGAGGAATTTTAAAAACAACTTATGCCCCATTGTTTTGTCTAGTTTTGGCCCCCTTTTGATCCATCATTTTATTTCTTTTGCTAGAATTTATTCTTTCCTAGGTCTAGGTTGGCTCTGGGCTCCCCTCTTTAAAAACAACTTATGTCATCATTTGTTGTCAACCTAGTAATGTCCTCTTGTGTTTTAACAAATGTTTTATATTTTGTAGAGGGATAAATTTTCATGACCTTTGATGAATCGCTGGTTGATCTCAGCCATTCCCCACTATCCCATGATGACCCCACCATGCAGTTTTGGATAATCGTGATATCACAAGCGAGCGCGATGTGTCACATCTAGTGAAGCCAAAGGAATGAGAGGAATACTTTAATACATTAATATAGCTAGGATACATTATTTGGTGGGTTACTAAAGTAGTTATAAGATGCACGTGGTTCAAATGGATGCAGATGTTTTAATCTCTGCAGGAAAGGTCCTCAATTTTTAATGAAAGATTTGGCTGCTATTTTGAATGAATAGGATCTTCGATGATTAAAATCCATGGTTGCCCACCATCACGTTATCAAAAGTTGCAAGGTTTTTACTGATTACGATATCACGGGCAAGCGCCACATGGATTTCCTTGGTGATGTAGAATGTGGTTGGCCATTTTTCCATAGTAGATGGTTGTGTTAGATTGATTTGAAGGCAGCAATTTGATGATCTAGCCAAATTGACAGATCGACAGGTAATATTTGAATCTGCATTTAATGTAATTGGAGTTGTTGGTGCAGTGCGCGAGTGAGCTTTAATGGTGGATGAGACATCTTCTGGCATGATTTGATTGAAATAAAGTGACCATTTTCGTGTTCTATTGTATCACAAAGCATTCAAGAAATATCACGAATCAGTTTCAAAGTCAAGGACAAATTCAAGAGTTGTTGCAGTGAAGAATTAGGGTTTCTGTGAAGCACAAAGCCATAAGTTGAATTTTGCATCTCTTGGTCAATTTATAATCTGAATTTAGGGGAATTTGTTGTGTGCTTGTCAGGAAGCTTGTTGAAAATTGTATTAGGGTTATTGGTAAGCTAAATTGTGGGAACTTGCAAAATTTTTGTTTTGCAATTTCATAGTTTGTAAAGCGCTAGTTTGTTTAAGGTTTGAAATACAAGGAATCCCTAGTTTTCTCAGCATGGCACTATTAAAATATCATTCCGACCAGATTGACTATCTAAGTAGAAACCTGTATGACGATTTCCTTGATCAATTGCCGATGTTAACAAATGATAGGAAAAAGGGGCTGGTTTTAATGCAAGGAAAAACCCTAGGGGAGGGATTAGTGTATAATTGTTTCAATATAGTTGATGCTAGGGTTCCCCTTAAGGGTTTGGAGATGTTCAGACTATGGTTTGGATAGAGAAATTTGCCTCATCCTTTTTCAAATGACTCGATGTATGATATGGGGAAATTGATAGTTCCAAATGTGTTCCTTGATGTGGATTTTTTAAAGGCAGTGGTCGCAAGATATGATCCTATCACATGATTAGTTAGAGATAATGATGGAAAGGTTCTATTAAGTATTAATAGGGAGGATTTTTCACAGGTTTTTTATTTGAGTGAGCCCAGTGAGCTCTTGGTCCCTATTGATTTTGAAGGAATGAAACAGGAGTATGGGAGGATGAAATCCCTTTTCAGAGCTAAGATTCTCCCACTTCATTTGGCTAGGGTAGGAATTTCCAGAGTTCATATTAGCCCTAGTGACCAAGATCCTTTCAAGTTGGATTGTTTTTCCAAAGATGTTCTGGCCAATTTCTATTCATTGTGCCAAATTTTGGGTTTTAGCCCGAATACAATGATGCCTATAGCTTATATGTTCATGGGGGTGCAGATACAACACCCCAATTTCTCTGTAGTATATGATTTTACTTCCTTTTTGGCTGAGAAGATACATGAAGGGTTAATGAAATCGCAGCATAATGATACAAGCACCCCCTTTTATTGGTATTATATGTTAATGTACATGTTTATGTTCAAGAATGGTGACTTTTTCTTTGAGAAAATGAAATTGAGGCAATTTTTCAATGGAGAAAGGTTGCCAGTACAAGTGTGGATTGTTGACCTTTCATATAATAAGGAGAATTCTACTTATGTATAGTTTGACATTTTTTTCACATCAAGACTGAGAGCTAGATTGGTGGTAAATTTATCCAGGGTTCCTAAGGAGTTGCATTATTTCCTTAGGCCAAAGGGGAGGAGGCCAGATTTGAGGATTTTCCACAATTGGGGTGACATTATTCCATACCTAGTCAACACTGTTTTGAGGGTATATGGTTTTCAGGGGACCCCACATATATTGCCTTATAATGTGCCACTAAGAGTAGGGTTTGCTGAAGTTATGTGGCAGATTGGATGTATCCATGAAGATAACCTTACAGGAAGGGTAAGGGGACCTTTTACCTAGACTATACGATGGTGTCTATTTTTTTATTTTCAGAGGGAGGTTGGGTTCATTTTGGAAATTTTTTTGAAGTATACCATTTGAGTTTTGGTCCTAAGAGACAATATGATCCTGAGGGTTTCTTTGCTTTGTTTAGATGAAGAATAAAAGGTGCCAAATTTGTTCATGAGTTCAGTTTCCCTAAGGACCTGGTTAGAAATGAATTTGATTTAAATAAGGAAGAATTTAACAAAGAGAAATGGGTAGCTTGTGATAAGCTATTGGCCATTGTACACAAGATGGATCCAAAATATGATCCATTTATGGATTTCAGTCCCTATCATAAAAAGATTGTTTTTTTGATGGATAATTTCAAAGAAATCATGAGCATTCTAATGACCAAGAAAAAAAATTTGGAGTTAGACTTGGGAATACACAAACAAGCTACAAGGCCACCTGAAGAGAGGCCAACCTATCAACCTCCAAATTTTAGGCCTATTTATAGGAGGAAAAGGAATGACAACAGTGATGAAGAAGAATAAGATAGAAAGGGAAATCAGATAATGGAATTGCACGAACAACCAAGTCCACATTTCAAGGCAATTGGGGCATTAAAAATAATTGATATGGAGTCATCACCTAAGAGAAGTACCTCACCAACACCATCAGCACCAAGCCCCAAGAGGCGAAGGATTGAGCAGTCCAAGGAGGACTTGGTGGATGAGATTGTTGTTACCAATCAATATATACAAATGGGCATGCCTTTCCCTCCAAAACCAGTTGAGCTAGTTTTATCAGACCTGGATTTGAAAGGAAAATGTGTACAAGATGCAAGGATGGAGGCTTGTAAAGAATTTTTTGGATGATAATTCCTTTGTGAAAATGCCAGTCTTCTTGCAACCGGTATGGATAATGAAGTTGGAAGAATATCAGGAGAAGTGTAAGAAGAGAAGAGAACTGAGGCGTGATTGTTCAGATCAGGAGAATGATGATAAGGTAAAGGCCAACGTAATGAATGAATTCAAGAACATCACTCCAGAGGAAGGGATAAAGTTAGTCAATCAAGCTAGTGTCTTGATTTTACCTGAGTGTGATATTGTTGATGCAGTAGCTTTCAATGCTATTTTGAAATCCAAGCATCCCCTCCAAAATTTTGAAGAAGAGGTTAAGGCAGCATTGCAAGATTCTGCCTTTAGTGAGGAGTATGAAACCTTGGAAATATGGGCTTTGGCCCCCCAAGGAAGAAAACCAAATATTACTGATATTAACCCAAATTTGAGAGGGGGCTTAATAATAAACAGAGTTTCAGAGACCTCAACCACAAATGCCACAAATTTAACTGTAAATGTGGCAAAATTGGCACAAAAGACTGTAGAGAGAGACAAAGCTGAAAGAAGGATCCTCATGGAAAAATATAATTTTATGATTGGAGAATATAATAAGGTGCAACAAAGGAATCTTGAGCTACAAACAGAGGTGGACATGTTAGAATATAGGAAGATTGGGGAAACATCAGTCGCTCCAGGGATTAAGTCATTGCATCTTGATTCCCCCATTGTCTCTACACTGGGATCTCCTAGTCAGACTCCTTTCCTCATCCCTGCATTAAAACCAATTGAGGAAGAGATAGAATGCTCTATTGATCCAACCAAGGAGCAGTCAATACAGAAAGTTCCAGAGCTACAGGCATCTCTGAAGGTGAGTGAGGAGGGGATATTTTCAAGACAAAGGGAGATTTTTACTACTATCTTGTGGCATTTAAATGAGAAGGTTGATGGTAGATTATCAATTGTGTATTCTTCTTATTCTTTATTATTCAATGTAATAAAGAACATTGACAAGGATCAAGAGGTAGTGATACCATTGATTGAGAAGTTGTCCCCTAGGGCCAATGATTTAGATGTAATGTACAAGGCCTCAAGGTTTGATTTAAATAATAGGCCCTAGTCATTAAGACCTACTCAAGTGTTGGTCAAGTCATTGCAAGGATATCAAGCCTTACCAAATGACTTGAGTAGGAAGATCAAATAATTGGTAAAGAGTTTTGATGATTGGAGTGACACATTTCTTCTTGACATAATTGATGAGCGGGGAAATATCAAGTCGCTTCAACAATGGTAGGATCGGGCTAATGAGGTCATCAATTCTCAAATTACTTTAATTTGTGATGATGCAGATTTTGATTTATTAGTGAGTTGCATGGATAAAATTATCAACACCAACTCATTCCTTGAGTCTTTTGAATGAGAGGCAAAAAAAGTGGTAGTTAAATATACGCCTTATAGTGTCAAGGTAAATGAGGTAATCAATTTTAATTGTCCAAGTTATGAAGAGTTCCTGCAATGGGTGAATATATATTTAACTAAGGAAGAGTGAGAAGGGGTAGGCTAGTAACAGTTAAGTAACCAACTATTGTAGTTATAATAGTTCCCAGTTTTGTTTTGGTGGCAATCTAGGCATGAAGTTCTTGAAGATTTGTTGTTGTTGGAACAAGAAGATTCTCTAGGGAGGTTGTTGTTGTAACCAAATTTTGAAATGTCACTAATCATTGCAAGTGGCTAGTGACATGTGTGCTTTCTAGCCCGATGCTTATTTTCTCCTTCATTTCTCTATAAGAAGGATTTCAAGGCCAAAAGTATGAGTTAGCAAGTTAGAAATTTTTGGTCCAGTCTAGGTGAAGTTGCAGAGCAATTATAAAGTCTGATAGTTATAGAGAAAATGAAAGTTAGGTTTTGAGTCATTTGTTGTAGGTTTCAAATTCATGGAGATATGATGTTAGATGACAGTACTATCATTTGAATGAAATTGATAAATTCAAGCTCATGTCTCTCCTATTTACAAGCATATTTGAATTTTGAATAAAATGATCAAGGGTTATGTTGTTCATCTCACTATTGTGGTGTGTGCAATTCTCATTTTAGGTTTAATTCAAAGAGTTAATTAAAATTCTTAAATGAGATTGTAGGTTGATATGTTATGTACAAGGCTTTGATAAGTAGTATTGAGTTAGGGTGCATAGTGGTGATATTGTAAGGAAATGTTATCAAATATCTTATATGCTATGTTTTGAATCTATTATAAACCCTTAGGTATTTGTGAATTTGACTCCCCCAATGGATATAAGGCACTGATCTAAGTTGCATATGTTTGTTAGATTTAGAATTTGTTTATTTTCACCTAGAGCTTCCTACAAATTGAAAATCAATGAATATCTTTTATTGTGAAGTATAATTGTGACTATCTTATGCTCCAAATGGTTGATATTATTGATGAACAACCAATTCTATTAAGTATTATCCCATTCTATTGAGCTATTATGTGAGATTATATGTTATTATTTATGTTGTTTATGATAATGGTGCAGAAGTTGTAAACACATTAAGGGATCACCCTCCCAGGTCTTGTAGAGCCCAAAGTGTAGGAGGTCTTTAAAATCCTCATCAGTTGGTCCAGGTCCTTCGAGCTGCCCTTGATTGGAATTGGAATTTCCATAGGTAGATTAGGAGATTAACCTGGTTACAGTAAAAACAACCAACAAAATGTACAAAAAATGACACAATCTCATATTCAATGAAATAGGATGTGAAATGAGAAAAGGAATGTCTAGAGAATTGGTGGTAGAATGATCTAGAACTAATGGTAACATATATAGTTTAAAGGATATCAATGGGAGAAATTGTATTTGGGAAAATAAAGTGATTGTTGGCTTTGGCATAGGAGAATGGGTCACATCAATTTTTATAACCTTGTGAAGATCAGTTCATCACATGTGATAAGAGATATGCCCAAGATAGTCAAGCCTATAAGTACTTTGTGAAAGGAATGTTTGTTTAGAAAGTAGACAAGGATAAGTTTCAAACTTCTAAAGAGTATTCTTCTTCTATAATATTGGAGCTAACTCATACTTATTTATGTAGACCTACCAAAATAAATATTCTTCAAGGAGAAAGGTATTTCATGATTTTTATTTATGATTTCTCTAGGATGACATGGGTAACATTCTTAAAATATAAATTTGAATCTTTTAGAAGATTCGATATTTTCAAATCAATGGTTGAGAATGAAGTGAATGCTAAAATCAAGTGTTTGAGATCTAATAGAGGAGGTGAGTTCACATCAAATGATTTTAATGGTTTTGGTGAAGTAAATGGAATAAAGAGGCATCTATCGTCTGCTATAACTCCTCAGTAGAATGGGGTAGTGGAAAGAAAAATAGGAATGTTCAGGAGATGGAAAGGACTATGTTGAAGGAAGAAAATATTCTTGATGTTTATTGTAAAGAGGTAGATAATACTCTAATCTATATTCTTAATAGAGTATTATTAAGGGTGAATATCACTAAGACTCCATATGAGTTATGACATGGAATACAAGCAACTATCATGATTTTAGAATCTTTGGAAGAAAATGTTACATCAGAGGAGATGTATATATTTTAGAAAAGTTTGATTAAAGATTTGATGAAGGTATTTTTATTAGATATTCAACTTAGAGTAAAGCATACAAGTGCTACAACAAAATATTGGGAAAGATATTTGAAAGTACAAATGTTAAGGTTGATGAATATTTACATCAGAATATATATGAAATTGAGGATTATAGATCATTGGAGATAAGAATGAAGGAGTACAAACTAGGAGAAGGCTTGCAAGGATAAATGAACAAGTAAAGTTTTATTATTATCAAAGATAGAACCAAAAAATTTTGTTGATGCTAGCAAGCATGAAGGATGGATACACGTGATGGAAGAATTGAATCAGATTGAGAAGAATCAAACTTGGGAACTAGTTCCAAGGCCTATGGACAAGAACGTGATAAGAACAAAGTGGGTATTTAGGAATAAGTTGAATGAAGAAGGAAAAGTTGTAAGAAATAAAGAAATACTGGTATGTAAAGTCTATTCACATGTAGAAGAAATTTATTTTGAGGAGACATTTATTATGGTAGAAAGAATGGAAGCAATAAAAAAATTGCCTTTTCAACCAATAAGGACTTAAAAGTATATCAGATGGATGTCAAATTAGTTTTTATTGAATGGAGATTTGGAAGAATTCTACATAGAGTATCCTAATGGATTCTAGTTATCAGAAGACCCAAACATGGTGTGTAGACTCAAAAAGGTGTTGTATGGTCTCAAACAAGCTCCCAGGGCTTGGTATGCAAGATTTGATAATTACTTGCTTCAGTAAGGTTTCAAGAAAGGTACCATAGATAGTAATCTTTACTTCAAGATTAAGGATGAAATAATTTTTATAGTTGTATATGTTGATGATATAATATTTTGTGGAAATGATGAAATGTGCAAGAATTTTATTGAAAAAATATGGAAGAAATTTGAAATGTCTATGATAGGTGAGTTATCCTTTTTTTTTGGTCTTGAAATTTTTTAGCTAGATGATGGTATCTTTATTTCTCAAGAAAATTATGTCAAGGAGATGTTGAAGAAGTTTAGTATGGAATATTGAAAACTTGAGTACTCCTATAGTAACTGGTTGTCATTTGAGAAAATATGATGAGTCTCCCCTAGATGATCAAACTCTATATATATCTATGATTGGAAGCCTATTGTACTTAACTACTTCAATAATTGATATTATGCATACAGTATGTTTGGTTGCAATATTTCAAGCTAATCCTAAAGAAACTCATGTGAAGGCAGTCAAGAGAATCTTTAGATTTTTGAAGTGCACTCTATATTATGGATTATGGTATCCAAAAGGTAATACTTTGACTGATGTTGATTAGGCTGGTTGTATTGATGATAGAAGGATAAACAATGGTGGTGATTTCCTTTTATGAAATATATTAGTTTCATGGAATAGTAAGAAGCAAGATTCAGTATCTTTACTAGCATTGGAAGTAGAGTATATTGCTACAACATCTTGTTATACTCAATTGTTGTCGATGAAGCATACATTGAAGGATATCAAGATTAAGTATGATGAGACCATTCCAATTCTATGTGATAATACAAGTGTTATCAATATTTTAAAGAATCTAGTGATGCATTCTAGAACCAAGCACATATCAATTGTGTATCTCTTTCTAAGAGAGAAGGTTTCAAATAAAGAAGTGAAGTTGGAGTATGTATCTACAAAGGATCAAGTTGTGGAATTTTCACAAAGGCACTTACAAAGGATACATTTGAATATCACATATAGAATTTAGTGGCGATTTACCCTCCTTATTGTTAGATGAATAGTTGGTACTTATGTCAAGAAGGAGAAAATTAAGTCATATCTTTATTCTTGGACTAATGGGGGATATCTCTTAGGGGGAGTAGGTAGTGGTTGTTTTTGATAGGGGGGCTATATGTTTTTTCAAGAGGGCGAGAAAAGTCCATTTTCCATTTGAACTTGATGTCAAAGAGGGAGATATTGTGCACCAAAGGGGGAGAGTTTGTTGGTTTTTTCATCAATGACAAAGGGGGAGATTGTTGTAGTTTAATTATCCCGGATGTTAAAGGGGGAGAGTATTTTGGTTTTTCCATCAATGAAAAGGGGGGAGATTGTTGCAATTTGGTAGTAATTAATGTCAAAATTTCTATGAAGAGTGTTGTAGTCTATTTGTTCGGTTTTCAAAATCTTTAAGAAATGCTCCACATTTATCCACTGATGATGTTTTTCTCCTACAATTTGGAGGATAGATTTCTATTGTTTCAAGGCATGTGTGATCCACTTTTCAAACCATTTGAGTTATTAGAAAGGTGTTTTTGAGAGTGGTAGATTGAAGACTATGTTGATTCTATTTGGGTATTCTCAAAGATGTAAAGGTTAGCTTGACATATCTTTGTATTTGTAGATATGGTTGTGCAGGTCAGAAGTTAAGTTTATTGAGATGTGAAGTGTTAGGAAAATTGGGTCATCTCAGAAATAGATATCTAAGAACACCAGTGCCTTCGATGATTGTAATTTATTCAAAATTCCTCAAAGACACGACTACTATGCCATAAAGCATAAATTGGCACAGTTGATTTCCCACATTGACCCTTTTGATAAAAGCACATGTAGACATTACCAAATTCAATAGTATGCACAAATTCAAATTATAGAATCAACCAACATGAAAGAAAAACATAAATGAACACAGTGATTTACTTGGGGAAAACCCTTTTTGGGTAAAAAACCCCACACTCTATAAGATCAAGCCATTGTATTATTCAACAACAAATAGAGTTACAATACAATCTCAGTCACATAGCCTTTACATGAGTTACATCTTGTTTCATCTAGAGCATACGGGAAACACCGTTGATCAGAGTCCTCGCATTGTTACAGTACCCTCACACAACACACAATGCAGATTCATTTCATCTCACCATTCCACTCACTCAGCTAGCCTTTTGGCTAGCACAACCTCATGGCCTCTTAGGTTCACATTCTTCTTCATTATATCTCACACTAGAATTCTCCTTGTTAAATGCTATGTACAACATACAGTTTGAACACAATTTTGGAAAGTTCCATTTCAAACCCCTTTTCTTTCCCCAAGCCATTGATCTGTTCATTTCCTATACACATGGTTTGTTCAGTTTCCTTGCAGTCTAACCATCAAACAACAATTTCCATATCAAAGAGGCAATTGATCCATTTGCTTCACAACAATGATGTGAAGCGAGCAAGTCACCACTCCGTTGTACAACTCAAGAGTCTGCAACGGTCAACCTTCGTTCATTATCACATCCATCGGCAAGAAAAACACTATCGACGATGGACTAGAAAGTCCAACCAACAGATCAATTTTCCCCGATGTCCCAAGAGAACCATCATAACCACAAACTTTACCAAGAGTCACACCAAAGATAAACTAGAACAAACCATCAGAAAGTTTCGTTGAGATCCCAAGTCATCCTGATGACCTTCAACTCAATGCAGTTTGGTACCTTTCATCGACAAGACTCACACCGATCCCAATCCATTAGTCGAACTTTAATCATTGCATGAGGATCTCAAAGCTGGGCCAAATTCATACTTCATACCGATGAAGAACCATCGACAAGACTTACACCAACCATATCCCACTGGCCAAACTTCTAGTGTTAGTCCAAACTTCATAGGTCTAACTGAAGACTAAAGCTAGCCTGACCACCTGTTCATCAGAAAGACTCATACCGATGAAGTACATCAGCATGACCAACACCATTGGACCAATCCTGATAACTCATCCTGATAGACCATGTCACATCAACCAAGCACCATCGACCAAACAAACACCAAAAATATCATATCAAATAGAGATCCACTATCAATAAGATGTATTTTGAAGTCTCGTGTCAGCTTGACCATTTGTTCATTGACACGCACACCGATCAAACCTATCGGTTAGACTAACATAGTCGGTTCAACATTTTCAAGTCTACCCAAAGATGAATGTTATCCTGATGTAGTTCACTTTGATAGGATTCTTCGGCCAAACCACAAACACTGGAGTGACATTCACAAGTCATCCCAATGACCAATGTCACCCTGATCCAAACATCAGCCAAAGTCATACCAAAACTCATCCAGGCTACTTCACATACACTCCTCAGATCAGCAAGAGTCTCACCGATGAACCTCATCGACCAGATAACTACTATTGATATGAAACAAGGAACTCACACTGATAGTTTAAGTCACTCTAATAGTTCTCTTTGGAAAGATTGATCACATGTCACACCAATTTGAACACTTCAAGCCTCCAGGACTAAACATCTCATCGATAGGATACCTCAAGTGTCTCACTGATTTTCTCTTATAGGAGGTTCAGGTCAGCAAGATTGAGGCACATGTTTCCCAAAATCTCTGACTTGATGAAGATCTTACTAGCCACTCCAAAGCACTAGAAACAAACCATATAGAAGTAAAAACAACATCAACTTCCAAGGCCCAAACCAAAACACAACTATGAAAACATTCTCCAGAAACAAGATAGAACATTAGCTAGAACAACTAGAAAACTGATTGCTCCCATCCAATTGATCAACCCACACTACTGAAAAATAGCACCCATAACTCATGTTATCCATCCAATCTCCAATACCTTTAATTTATCCACATTATTAAACTCAAGCCAGTAGCACAACCAACCCATCAAGGGCAGATACAAGCACCATCTACAAACCAGTCGAAGAAGACCAAACACGTGCAGGTACTCCCACTAGATGGGTAATGCCAAATCTGAAAGATCAAAAGCATAACAAGCCTACCAATGATAGCACATAGAAAGTGTAACCATGTAGTACCAAGGAAATATACACAATGGTATGCACAACCTACAACCAACTACTACAAGAATCATTTCTCTCAACAGTCTTCCAGAGCTCTTCCAAGTTCTTCACATCCAACATGGGAAAAAGATAGAGAACCTCCAAGTTACCACTCAAAAACTTGAGTTAACACAAAAGCTCCGACCAAATCTCAAACCAATGTAAAATGAAATCAAACTTCCAAGAAGACAACCAAGACCAAAGAGAGAAAATTTTTAGAACATATACCTATAGTGCATCCTCCTACATACACCTCTAAAATTCAAATTGTGTAAAGTATGATCTCCTTCACATCCCAAAGGAAAATCCACAACACCCAACTTTTCAATCACCAAAATCAAACTTAACATATGTAACATGTAACCAATCATGGATGTAAAACCCTCAAAGAAGATCAATTGGGAAGTCAAAATAGGGTAATGATCATAGATATACTAAGATATTTATGCTGCAAGTTTAGGAGTGCTTGTCATTGAATACTACCCATTAACATTAAAAGTTCATAACCATAGAGTTTAAAACATTCATAAAAAGAGAGCAAGAGTTTTAAAACTTATAACATGATATCCAATTTATAACCATATTTTGGGCTCATCATTTGCCCCCTACTTTATCTAATGTTTGTCCTCCAGCATTAATCTTTCTGGTTGTGTCTCTGAAATCAGTAGGAGTCACATGGCCCAGTAATGCAGTCTCAAACCTATAGTAGAAACCCCTACAGTTTCTTGATCTTGATATCCATGGCCTGATAAGGATACAGTGGCCATATTAAGGCAGGAGGCCTAAATGTCAAAGGCAACCATAATTCAAACCTTTTTTGAAGACCTATCTGCATATATCTCTCTAACCTCCTGACAGCTACTCTTAAGTTTAAGGGACTATGGGGTTCAGGCTTCTTTAAACCAACTGTTAGCTTTTCCCATCTTGTTTCGCTTCTGGAAGCTGAAAGCTTCCAAAATGAATATGGTTGGCTTTTGAACTCATCATAGACCTATTTTCTAAGATCAAATATCCTTACCCTTGCTGCAGGGTCATAAAAACCATATGCTACAGAAAACTAGGCCCTCAAAAATTCTTGGGGGTCTATGCTTTCTGATCTTAGTGGAACAGGTTCTCTTCACTCGGCCTCCTCATAGTCCTCAGATTGTTTCCCATAATTAATTTCATTTGCTACCCAAGACATCAGTGATCTCAAATGTATGTCACCAATAAACAAAAGTGGATTCCACTCAGATTCACAAGGAATTAATAAGACATGCAAATAAAACTCACACATGGAATTCCTTATCCAGTCAGGTGCCATTTGATAAGCATTATAAAATTCTTTAGCAGTATTAGGAATAGGGTCAAGGTTTTAAAAATCCTCATCAACTGAAACCACATAAACTGCGCTTTGAGGCACATTGCATATACTCTAGGCGATGGCCTACATTCCATGATCTGCCCTGTCACCTTCATCATTTCATTCATCTTTTCCTTCACCTCCTGTAGTTCTTGTTTCTAATTTTCAATCTCTTTCTTTAACTTCTTTTCTTCCTCCCACAGACTCTGCTGCATTTGGGTTTTAGCCAGAAAGCAAAAACTTAAGGTCTGAAGTGTCATAGGATTCCAGGTTTCTTGAAGGTGTTCTAAGCATTCATTTAGTAGTGGTCTCTTATATACAACTAATTCCTAGCATGTTTCATAAGGTAATGGAATTGCATGGGATTTTTTTGGCTGCTCTTGTTCTTTCTGTAGGACAAACCCTTGTTGCTGGTCAACAGGGGACTATGCTTCCTCAGAAATTCTTTTAGCTGCCTCAACCAAGTCATCAAGACTCGGAATTCTCCCCTCATTATTACAATCTTTCTGCCTTTCCCCAATTCCCCTTGTTTCTTCTTGTATATCATCAGGAATTTCTGAGGTGCCAAGTGGGAAATTCTCAGATATACTTTGAGAACTTTCATGAATGAGTTCTTCAGATTCCTCAAAAATGACAATTATTTCAGGTTGGGTAGAATAGGGTGGAGTAGTTTGACTTCGTTTTCTTGCATAAGTTCTCCTAGGTAATACAGGTGAGGCAGGAGATTCATTGGCAGCTTTTCTCTTTTCAGATTGCCTAGGGGTTTGAGAATCAGTAGGAGAGGATGATGAAACTGTGGTTGCATCAGGTGTTGCTGCAGGAGAAAGTCGGGTAGCTCATTTTTGCTTCTTGGTTTGAGGGTTTTCTCCTAGGGTATGCCCAGCACTAGAAGGTTCGACTATCTTGGTTTTCCCTTTTTCACTCCTTGTAGCAGACCTAGTTTTAACTTGGGTAGAGGGCTCAGTTATAATGGCTGCAACACTAGGTGTTGCAAGAGAAGCAGGGGATTCTTGTTCAGCTTCTCTACTTGAAGACTCTACTCATTTTATCTTTTTCTTGGGTTGTGTAGGCAATGTTCTTGGAGGTTCAGGAGGCTGTAGCCCTTTTTGGGCAACAAATTATTGCCAGGAAATGGGTGATATGTCCCTCAGGGGATGTTTAGTCAGTAGTTTTATGAGGGCATGATGAGAAATTGAATTGTCTTTTCCTTTTTGAGTTTCACAGGCACTACATTCTAAAAGATTTAACAGAAATTTCGGGACATTGATAGCTAACCCGTGCCTTATATGACTTAGTAGCTTAAAATGATAGGAGTGCAAGTAAGAAAAGCGTCCTTCACAAGTTAAGTACCTAATTATAATGGAGTTGTATTCCAAGTAGGGATATGGCAATAACACCCTCTTGCACCCTTACTTTGAAACTTCCAAGGGTTCGTAAGTCAACAATGTGAACTCTGCCCTGGCAGAGACGACATCCCTTCCTGAAGGAAAATTTTCTCCCACTGCAAGAAGCCCTACTATCTCAACAATTCATTCCTCAGTGACTACTACTACTAAGCCCCAAACTATAGCCTCTCCTTTTGAGAGAGTTCTTAAGAACTCACCAGCAACTTCATCATCAAAATAATCAATGCTCAAAAAGTAGTTCAACCATCCACACATGCTAAATGCTCGAACTATCTGTGGGTCCTATGTTAAGGCTTCATGAGTTGCTGGTTCGTGTCGTACAAGCTGACCACCCATTTTCTCAAATGTTTCTGCTAAAAAACCAGAATATCAACCTCTTCTGAATATTTTAAAAACTCTTTTCTCTATTTTGCTTCCTTTTTCGGCTTCTTCACCTTTTTGCTTTACCAAAAAAAAAAATATAAAAGACAATTGTAGTATTCAATGATTTCTAGGAACTACTTAATTGAGCAGTTAACTTGCTGATCTAGAAAAAGCATGCATTCATTTGGTGGCATGTACGATAAAAATTGTCTTTACTAAATGTGGCAATAGCAAATTATCCCTACCCCCTACTTAAGATTTGACATGTGTCCACACATGTGGGAAAGGATAGGTGAGGTATGGGGAGTAATGACAGGAATGACTGATAGATATATTGCAATAAATGAATAAATAAAATTAATGAATGATGTGACGAATAGAAAGAATATCGCGTACCTTTAATTATTGTCCACGGATATTGGTAGATCTCACAACACAACCGGAAATGATAGCTTGAAAAGAAACCAAAAATGAATATGGTACAGTAGATGGATGATGTGGATGGGTGATATAGAATAGAAGAATGGAATGGATGGATGATGGTGATAGATGGTGACGGAGAAAGTGGCTTTCATAAAAAGAAAACCTTTATTATGGACGTTCAACCTAAATCAAAGAGATGCTGCAGGAAGAGGACTGAAGCCCTTTGCTACATGATGATCACTGGCCGCAGGTGAAACAAACTACTGCATGAACTCTTCTTTTGAAGACGGTTTATGGTACAACCATAGACGGTGTCCATTAACCAACAGTTTGAAGTGGACAAAATCAATTGTCACCAACTGTACCGAACCATTCTAAAATACATTCTCAATTTCATATGGACCTAGCCACCTTGTTGTAAGCTTACCCAGATTTTCTTTATATCTGGAGTCATAGAATAGGGTCCAATCACCAGCAGAAAATCACTTTGTCTTGATATGGTGATCGTGCCACTTCTTTCTTTGTTGTTGCACTGCTTCTGTATGCTATAGGTATGTATAGTGGGCCAATAATACCCGTTGTTAAGCACCTTCATTGTTGTTCTTTTAGAGGAAAAATTCCCACCACATGGCTCATCATGACAAGCATGCAGTATGTCATATGTCTCATCTTCCCTCACACATCTACGCATGACTTGATCTGGTCCAGTATAGAACAAACAATTTGCTATCTAGGAAAAGTTGAAACTCTTCTCAATCAGCAACTTTCTTTCTTTTGGGGAGAAGTGAGATGGAATCCTATTAACTGCTAAGTAGTTTGCAATATCTGCATACCATGGAGTGCGAGCAGCAATATAAAATAGATGTTCATTAGGAAAAGTATCATCAATTACCTCAGATGTGGCAGGTGTAGCTGTTTGAATTCTTGACAGGAAATCAGCCACCACATTTGCCCTGCCTGGCTTGTCAATAACTGTTATATCAAACTCTTGTAACAATAGTAGCCACCTTGCTAACTTGTTAGTGTAATTAATATTTACTTACACTTGCATAACTTTACTTAGGTTGAGCTATTTTTAGGTCAACATTAGGGTTGCATACTTTGCTTTTATAAAGAAAATCATCTCATTATAATATTGATTTCCTGAATATATCATTTTGCACATTCGCATGCAAAGCTCTAATTTTTTATGTTTTCTCTTCTGTGGAAGGTGTTTACGTTTGCATGTCTGATCTAGGGTTTCTAACATGGTATCAGAGCCTTGACATGCAACCCCTTATCAAATTCTGGAGAAAACCATTGCAGAGTTCGTTCGGGGTTCCTCAAGCATTTTAAGCCTTGAGTTCATTTATGCAGCATTTTGGATCAGATCAGGCCTCACCATTGGATTCAAAGCACTGGAAAAAGTCAGGTTTGACTTTCATTTTGCAGATTTTGGTCATGATTTGCCAGATCTATGAGGGTTTCAGTTTTGGTATTTTTTTGCAAGCTCTGGAGGTCGCCATTTTTTTGGAACATTTTGAGCAAAAACGAAGGTCACCATTGTGTTCGTAGTGGCGAAAAACCCTAAGATCACCTTTTGTTTCATCGATTTTGGTGAAGTTGGTTTGGAGGGCAAATTTTTTTTGCCAGGGAGGCTGTACGGCCTCCCCAGCACGCGATTCGAAGCAAAAATGGCACACAAATTAAAAAAAAGTATGAAAACATGCATTGGGTTTTGCACTGCCAATTTTAATGGTTCCACCACCAGGCGGCCACCCACCAGCCGCTCAGCCAGGCGGCACCACCCCACAGCTCCACCGACTAGCATGCCAGCCCCCGCGAGCTCCAATTCGAGCAGCTCCGGTCGTATGGGGGACTGGGCGCTATGCGCCCAGCCCCCGACCCCTTCAACTTCAGCTTGTGGTCATATGGAGAATTAGGGGCTCCACCCCAGCCCCTTGTCCACTAGCCCCTGGTCGCATGCAGGACCAGGGGCCGATTTTTTTAGCCCCCTAGGTTGCCTGCAGGCCTTATTGCCCATTCTAGAGCACCTTTGACAAAATCGGACGTAATTTTTGTGTACGGTGTCCATTTTTCACAAACGAGATACCATTGGAAAGCTGATTCTGACACCAATCCAGTGGTGTTAGTATTTTTTTGTGATTTGTCTCCAAATTTATTTTATAGGTCTTTGAACTCAAATGTTGTTGTTTTCACTCCGGAGGGCATAACTTTTGACTCGGTGATCCTTTTTTCGCCATTCTTGCAGCATTGGAAAGCTAGTTCAGTCCTCTACACAGATCTGAGGTCTTTTTCTATTTTATGTTTATGTATGTTTAAGCATTCTCTCTTTTTACAGTCATTGGGGATTGTAATAAATGAACTAATATAAAGTTCCTTCGATGGGGTTTCTTGCATAATAATCTTCATCATGTTTTGATGGCAACTCGCATGGGTTGTAATATGGTTTCTTAGTTTCTTTTTTCCATATTTTTTCTTAGCTTGACACATACCTGATTCATTTTGGTTCACACTTTAGATTGAGAGCCTATGGTTAGTGATCCACATCGGATCCATCTTAGTTTGAGGGCCACTAATTTGTGGTTATTGTTCTCGAGTCTATATGGTACTTGTTCCCATGGAAGAGTTCTAGTCTTAGTTTGGCATCAGCATCGAGATTCATGATTTCCAGATTCTATCATCATTTCATCTACTGTTGCTCTATGGATTCCAAGGTTGTTCCAATTTGGTGTTTTCGAGTGTTCTGTGGAATCGGGTCTGCTGTCACATTATTATGATTCCGATATAATTTCTTGTAGACAGAAGTATCTTTCCTTACTTTTTGGATTGTGGTTCTAGTGTTCTTCTAGTGCTTCTTTGTAGCAGTCATCTCATTGTAGGGGGGGTTGTCCCACTGGGTTTTCCTTCTCTACCTCATTATTGCATTTGTACATGGGTACCTAATTAGGCCTTGTTGCTGGGACCCATTCATGCTTTCTTGCATTCATCTTAGTTTTAGATGCATGCTTATCTAGTCTCCCTAAGTTGCACTTATGGGGGGGTGTTAGTGTAATTAATATTTACTTACACTTGCATAACTTTACTTAGCTTGAGCTATTTTCAGGTCAACACTAGGGTTGCATACTTTCCTTTTATAAAACAAATCATCTCATTGTAATATTGATTTCCTGAATATATCATTTTGCACATTCGCATGCAAAGCTCTGTTTTTTTATGTTTTCCCTTCTGTGGAAGGTGTTTAGGTTTGCATGTCTGATCTAGGTTTTCTAACATAACCTTCCAAAAATGACAAGTTTATTCATAAGGTACCATATTGCTGCATGGTCAATGTGAACAAACACTTGGTAGCCAGTTACATAATGCCTAAACTTATTCAGAGCATACACTACTGCTAGCAACTCCTTCTCTGTGACAATGTAATTCAATTATGGGCCTTGTAGATTCTTGTTGATGAAATAGATAGTATGCTCAATGGAATTCTCCTTCTATCCTAACACAGCCCCTATGGCATAATCAGATGCATCTGTATGTATGTGAAAGGGTAGACTCCATTTTGGTCCTTGAAGAACAGGTGCTTTAGTAAGTAGGTCCTTCAGCTGCAGGAAAGACTTGTCACAGGCCTCAGTCTAGTGAAATTCAGAGTCCTTAGTTAATAAGGCATACAATGGACTGGTTATTTTGTTGAAATCCTTTATAAATCTCCTATAATATCCAGCATGTCCTAAGAAGCTTCTAACATCTTTCTATTTTATAGGTGCTGGCAAAGTTAGAATAACTTTAATTTTTGGAGGATCTACTTGGACTCCAGTCTGAGAGATGTGATGGCCCAAAATGATGCCTTCTTGCATCATCATGAAACATTTTTCACTATTCAAGGATAAATTATGCTACTTACACTGTTTCAACACATTTTCTAAATTTGCTAATGCTTCTTCATAGGTTATTCCATAAGTGGTGAAGTCATCCATGTAAAGCTCCATGGAGTCATTGGAGATGTCAACAAAGATACTAATGACTGCTCTTTGAAATGTGGCGGGAGCATTGCACAGACCAAAAGGTAGGAGAGAGTAAGCAAAAGTCCCCCATGGATAGGTAAACGTTGTTTTGTCCTGGTCAGCAGGGGCAATCTTGATTTGGTTGTACCCACTATATCCATCCAAAAAAGAGAAATACTTCTTACTAGACAATGAGTCCAGCACTTGATCAACAAATGGTAGTGGAAAGTGATCATTTTTAATTGTAGTATTCAACTCCCTGTAGTCTACACAAACTCTCCATTTTCCATTTTTTTTAGGAACAATTACCAGTGGAGATACCCATTGACTATTTGAAATAGGGTAGATGAAACCAGCATCAAGTAATTTTTGGAGCTCATTTTTAACTATTTCCCTAAGTGTTGGGTTTATCCTTCTTTGGGGCTGCCTAACAGGTGAACAATCCTCCTTAATTTAGATCCTATGAGTACAGAGCTGAGGATCTATTCCCTTCATCTCCCCATAGTCCCATGCAAAAGCTTTGTGTTGATCTTGAAGCATTGTGACTAGGGTAGTTTGTTGAGGTTGAGGAAACTTACTATTGATATTTAGACAGTGGCCTGGGGACAACTCAATTTGCTTGGTAAGATCATTCATGGAATTTATTGACAAAGGTGGTGTATGTATTTCTTGAAGAAGCAAATGTTGAAAAACTGCAAGGGCTTTAAATGGTAGGCTCTCAAGGCTCAGTTACTGCAGGAAAGGTTGCTCATTAATAGATTGGCTACTCATATCAAATTTGGACTGCAACATTTGGAAAAGTAGGTCATCCTCACTCTGAAGTTGTGAAAACGGATTAGTTTGCAGCATCATTAGCTGGACCAATGAGTTAACATCTTCTGCTTCTTCTCCTAAGTCTGGCCAAATTGGTTTAGACAGGTCTGGCTAAGGCTGGGCAAGTGGGTATAAGGCCAATTTCTTTGTTGACTGACCATCAGAGATCGTCATATCCCTAGAACGACATCTTATAAAGGCATTAGCAGTGGCTAACCATGGTCTACCTAGGATAATAGGATATCCCCCTAAAGTTTCCTTAGTGGACAATATGGTGAAATCTGCTGGGTATTCCCAAGACTCAAGGTTGACAATGATATCTTCTACCATACCATCAGGTGTTACAGTGGAACTATTAGCAAGTTGCAGGATGGTAGGTGTAGACCTAATGGTAAGGATATTCAAATACTTCATAGTATGCTGGGTCATTACATCGATGGCTGCACCAAGGTCAATTAAAACATTTTTTACCAGTTGGCCATTAATATTGATTTGTACCACAGGACTACCAGGGTCAGCATATTTTGGCATAACTACCTTTCCTAGCATAATATATGTCAGCTTCCCAAGAACATGGATAGTTTCGGGATCTTTTTTCTTTCTTCCTGGTTTCTTCAAACAGGCTTTCTTAATGGCTTTTTAATAAAGTGGGACATCTTTTATGGCTTGGAAGAGTGGGATTTGGATGTGTACATTCTTTAGCTGATCCAAAATATCAAAGGTAGGCTCTCCCGAAGGCTTGGGTGTAGTAACTTGCAATCTATGAGGAAAAGGTGGTTTGGCTTGATGTTGCAGGACAGGCTCTTTAGAAGCAGTATCTGACATAGGTATATTGGTTGTAGGATCAGCGGGTTGTTCAGTAACAGAATCTAGAATCTCAGTAATTACTGGTAGCTATGGAGCAAGAAGGGTTGTTCCAGATCTTAGATGGATGTCATTAATATGCAAGGCGTAAGCTGGATAATGATTGGCTTCTGCAAAATACATAGGCTGCTACTGTGACTGCTTATTATTGGGATTTGGCAATGGTTGAGAAGGCATAGGCATTTATTTTGGAGGGCCAGTATGTGCAAGAGGTGGCATGAGAGCCGGAGGTTGTGGCTGAACAAATCCTAGGGATTAGTTCTACCATTGTTGAGGGCTTCTCCATTAAGGATTCTGTTGCCAGTTACCTTGGGGTGGAGTCCATTGTCCTTGTGGTTGTTTCCAACCTCCTTGAGGAGATTGCCATTGTTGACTCTAATGGCTAGGCCATTGGGATTGAGAGGTATTCCAAGGTGGTGGTGGCCGTATGTAGGTTGCCATTAGTTATTATAATTAGAGTAAGAATTACCAAAAGTTAAAGGATCTTGAGGCATACCTTGTCTTTGAGCCCATGGGCATCTTTGTGCAACATAGAATACTTGGTCGTCATCACCCTCAACTAGCCTAAAGTTAGTAGGTAATTTCTTAGCCTTCATATTAGCCACCATCTTGCATCTATAGTCGTGCTTCTTTTGTTGGCAATGCAAACACAACTCGGCCAAGATTGCTTCAACTTCCTCATGCTTCTTTCGAGCTTGCATAGTATCCAACTATGTAGCCATATTATTCATGATATCTTGCTTGAAATCAAACAGCAAGAGTGAAATCTCCATTCGTGAAACTCCATTATTAGAAGATTTTCCCATTATGGCCTGATGACCTCTTCCTTTCTTAACACTTGCTTGAGAGTAATTACGGCATATGTCCTTAATATCACCCCAAGGAACTTGGGTTATATCGCCTCCTCCCATTAGATCCAGAGCATCAATAATGATTCCCCTCAAAAAAAGTAATTTCTGAGATTCTTCATTAAGAGTATGGTCTGAATTCTTTTTCAAGGAAAACAAAAACCTTGAGACATAGTCTTCCAAGTTTTCATCCTCCTTCTGCTGAATTCGGAATATATCATCACCTTTATTACCTCTCTTGCAATATTCCTTATATTTCTCAAGAAACTTGGTTTCCATGAGTGCCAAACTATCAATAGCATTTCTCCCCAAACTCATGAACCATCTTAAAGCACCCTCTTTCAAAGTGGCGGGAAATAGCTTAAGCTTATGAGGATCCATGGTATAATCATAACTTCGATAGAGGATGTCAAACTCAAACAGGAAAGTGTCAGGGTCTTTAGTAACTAGTCCATAGAACTTGGGAAGTAATGAGGAAGGAATATTTTTGAGGTTATCATTACCTTGCTGGTCAATGATAGGGAATTCAAAAATAGGAGGAACATTAGGTGGATTTTGTGCCATATTGGCCTAATGAAGTATCAAAGCAAATGGATTTTCTAGAGGTTCCTCATCGGCAAGGTCAAAGGGAAATTCAGCAAGTGGGTCTTCAGCAAATGGGTTGGTATCTTGGTTTCCTTCTTCCTCAAATAGATTGTAAGTTGGTTCAAAATTGTCATTGGCGAATAGAGGATTTGGTAGGAATCTTCCTAGAGCATCTCTTCTTCTATGCATGTAACAGACTTAACTGAAATGAAGAATTTCTAAAATTTTGAACACTAAAACTATTTCTAAAAATGGTTAGGACAGGTTCTCAGCTTGACACCATCCCCGACAATGGCACCAAAAATGGTCGCACCCACAAAAGGATATAGAAGTCACAGTAAATCCTAACCTAAGAATTGGACATTCCAGCAGGTGACTACCATCTTCTCATGGTCATTCATTTACTTGTCAAACTAGGGAACCTATACTTGAAATGGAGCGGCATTGTATGTGCACTAAGAATCAGTTTTAGCCATAACCTCTAGAAGTAAATGCTTGAAAGGAATTCTAATTCTGATGGAAGGACATGAAATAAAGTCTTACTAACTAAAGCATCACTTAAATAAAGCAGGAATCGCGATAACAATTACTGGGAAACAAACCATGAACTGGCCTTATGCTACAGGAACAGACACAGGGATGGATTCCTTATGCTGCAAGAACAGTTTAAGACTGAGTTTGCACTAAAACTTACTGAAATGAAATTCTAACAGGTAAATAACAGAAAGCAAATAGCTAACTACAGATACTTACTAAGTGGGCCCCCTTAGCAAGCATCAACCAATTATGCAAGAATGGAACTCAAAAACTTTATCAACTTCTTATTCATAACTCAAAATCACATACATGGTTGTTTGCTTGTAAGAAAGCTTAATACAAAGCTATGTCTTTCATTATAACTGTAAACTCATTAGATTTTGTTCTATCTCTACTCTCTAGTCTAATCTCTTCTTAATCAACCTCGTTTACTCGTGTAGGAGGAACCTTTATTTAAAGAGAAACAACTAACTAACTAACCAACTAACAGAGGGAGACGTGGATATAAATGTCGCCTGAGACTGAGGAACAGACTTCATAAAGGCAAGTCTATTTGTACAATAGATTCAGAGGAAATCTAGAGCTCCACTCTTCCTAGATTGATGATCCATTTGGTTTCTTCCCAAAGACCCGGACAAAGAAGTCTTGCTTGAAACGATTCCTTCGATGGTGTGCTGGAAACAACTTATTCTGTGAGGCCACGTTTTGTTGTGCATTGACTTGTTCATACCAACTTCAACAACCTGTAGAACACATGGCAATAGAAGCAAAAGAAGGCATGCACTCATAATAGCACGACATTCCTCATTAATCACACGCATCCAGTTTATTTTACTTATCCAAAAATCACACATATCCTATCAGTCAATTGGGAAGTCAAAATAGGGTAATGATCATAGATATACTAAGATATTTATGCTGCAAGTTTAGGAGTGCTTGTCATTGAATACTACCCATTAACATTAAAAGTTAATAACCATAGATTTTAAAATATTCATAAAAAGAGAGCAATATTTTTAAAACTTATAACATGATATCCAATTTATAACCATATTCTAGGCTCATCAACTACACTTAACATGAAGCTCTCAAGAATATGACCAATGTACCCAAAAAATAGAGAAAATCTAGACCACTGTCAAAGCTCCAAATCACAACCAAATCTGACTTGCCAATCATGTCCACAACTAGAGTACCATAGTCTAGGAAACCAACAAGAATCACTTACATGTAGAACTGCAACTATCTCATCCAACAACGCCCCAAATAGCTAGGGTCTAGAAAATAGTTTTTACCAGCAGCTCCACAAAACCATAAGTTTTTTCTTAACCATGCAAAACTTGCAAAACCACCATGTTTATAAAACACCCATGCACATCCATATCCACTACACATCTGTACAACTCAAGAGTCTACACACAACCATCACGGTTAACCAAAACAATGAACTAACATGAATATGCATCAATATAGAATTTTTAGGAAAATCTATTAAAAACCTTCAGAACCAAAGAACATGAATTTGAACCATGCAAGTACAAGGTATCCATAAAAGGAAAAAGTAGTACAGGAACTCCAGGCCCATTCTAGACCAATTCCAAAACCACAAGCATGCACATGCATTCGAGAGAGTTAGGCTATTCAGAAGTTTTTAGACCACCCAGAGATCAATCTTCATAGCCATTATGCAATCAAGGTATCAAAGAACAATGCATTCAATGCCAAGTCAAAGAACCCAACACAAGCACAATAATCCATGGTTGAATAACAACCCAAGCATCTCCATACCATCAGGGAGCCTCTCACACTAACACCCAATATGAACCATGCTTTGTTGCAACACAACTATAAGCATAAACTCACACCCCTTGCATCAGGATAATTTGCTGCCAACTAGGAGCCTTAGACCACATCATTACAATATGATCAACTATAATTTCTCCATCTTTAATGTCTTTCACACTATGTGATGTCTCAAAAGAGAAAGCAATTTTACTCACCGAAGGATCAATCATCAGTCGATTCCTCCAGATTTCCTCAAGCCTGACAGATTAAGAAATCTTCATAGGAGAAATACCTAGAACCAACAACTAGAAGAAGGCTCTGATACCATTTGTTAGGAAAATTGGGTCATCTCATAAATAAATATCTAAGAACAATAGTGCCTTTAGTGATTTTAATTTCTTCAAATTGGCTCAAAGACATGACTACTATGCCATAAAGCAGAAACTAGAATAGTTGATTTCCCATATTGACCCTTATGAGAAAAGCACATGAAAACATTACTAGATTCAACACTATGCACAGATTCACATTATAGAATCAACCAACATGAAAGACAAACATAAATGAACACACAGATTTACATGGGGAAAACCCTTTCGGGTAAAAAACCCCACACTCCAAAAGATCGACCCATTGTATTATTCAGCAACAATCAAAGTTACAATACAATCTCAGGCTCATAGCCTTTAATGGAGTTACATCTTGTTTCATATAGAGAATACAGGCAAAACCATTGATCAGAATCCTCACATTGTTACAGTACTCTCACACAGCACACAATGCAAATTTATTTTATCTCACCATTCCACTCACTCAGCTAGCCTTTCGGCCAGCATGGCCTCACGGCTTCTCAGGTTCACATTCTTCTTCATTTTGTCTCACATCATCATTCTCCTTGTTACAATGCTATGTACAACATATAGTTCAAACACAATTTTGGAAACTTCCATGTCGAACCCCTTTTCTTTCCCCAAGCCATCAATTTGTTTAGTTTCTCTACAGTCCAATTTTCAAACAATACTTTCCATATCAAAGAGGCAACTGCTCCATTCACTTCACAAAAATGATGTGAAGTGATCAAGTCACTGCTCCATCATAAAACTCAGCATTCTGCAATGATCAACCTTCATTCATTATCACGTCCATCGGAAAGATAGACACTATCAATGACAAACTAGAAATTCCAACCAACAGATCAAGTTTCCTTGATGTCCCAAGAGAACCATCACAACCACGAACTTCAACAATAGTCACACTGAAGACCAAATGGAATAGACCATCAACAAGAACAACACTATCAAACAAGAATCAAAAATTTCCACCGAGATCCCAAGTTATCCCAATAACCTTTAGCTCACTACAGTTCAAAACCTTTCATCAACAAGACTCACACCAATCATAATCCATCGATTGGACTTTAACCATTGGACGAGGATCTCAAATTTGGGTTGAATTCATACTTCATATTGATGAAGAACCATCAGTAAGACTTACACTGACCATATCCCATTGGTCGAACGTCTACTGCCAATCCAAACTTCCCAAGTCTAACTGAAGACCACAATTAGCCCAACCACCTATTCATCAACAAGACTCATACTAACGAAGTACATTAGAATGACCAACACCATCAGACCAATCCCGAGAACTCATCCCAATGGACCATGTCACACCAACCAAGAACTATCGGCCAGACACACACTGAACAAATCACATCATCTAGAGATCCACTGTCGGTAAGATGCATTTTGAAGTCTCGTGTTAGCCCAACCATTTTTTCATCAGCAAGATGTACATTAATCAAACCTATCAGCCAGACTAACATAGTCAGTTCAACATTCGCAGGTCTACCCGAAGACCAATTTCATCCTGATGCAGTTCACTTCGATAGGAGTCTTCCTGACATAACTCTTCGGCTAGACCACAAGCACCAGAGTGACATTCACAAGTCATTCCGATGACCAATATCACCCTGATCCAAACATCATCCAGAATCATACTGAAACTCATCTAGGCTACTTCACATACATTCCTTAGATCAGCAAGAGTCTCACCAATGAACCTTATCAGACAGATAAATATTGTCATTATGAAATAGGGAACTCATGCCAACAGTTCAAGCCACTCTAATATTTCTATTCGGCAAGACCGATCACATGTCACACCAATCTGAACACTTTAAGCCTTCAAGACTAAAAAAATCGTCGGTAGGATATCTCAAGTGTCTCACCGAGTTTCTCTTCCAAGAGGTTCAAGTCAACAAGATTGAGGCACATGTTTCCAACATGAAGGTGTTATATCCAAATTTTCATGTTAGTAACCCTTCCACAAAGAAGTTTAGAAGTGATAGAGTACCAGATTGTGTTAGGGCAGTACAAAGTGGTTTAGAAGAATTTTTGGAATGCTCGGCATTCCACTATACGTGAACTTCTTGTCAAGTGATTTTGTGGACATAAAAACTGATGTCTAAAGTATTCTATATTGAAGTATATTGAAGTTTCAAGTGATTTGGTTCTCTACAAGTTTAGTTTTCAAAGTTTCAAAGTTCTACAGTTGGTTCTAGATGCTTAATCTTGATTTAAACAAGTGTCTAAATACTTGCATCAATAGAATGCTATGAAATTTAGTTGTATGAGTTTGTGTGGACACTCTACATTCTCATAGTGTCCAAAGTAAGAATCAAATGAATATATTTCTCGTTTCTAGTACCACATAGGTATTTCAATTTATTTTGTGAAGTTATTCATTTTGTTGAGGTCGACTAAGGTATGTTGATGGTGTGAGCAACTAATTGAAGATTGAGAAAAGTTTAAGGAGTGATTGAAGGTGTTTTATGGGACATTTCAACTCATCTAGGAGAAATGAAAATATTTTATTATTATTCTTGTGTACTGCTAATGGATGTGAAGGCTGGCATGTTATATGTTAGATTTTTTATTGTATATGGAAAACCTAATTTCCGTATATGTAAAGCATTCAAATGATGTTTATATAAGATCAAATATGTGAATGCTTTTTTGGGACCAAGTTAAGCACATTTTGGGATCCACAAGGTTTTTCCTCTTCCTCGTGTTGTGTGTAGTCTTTTGGTTCTTTCCCTCTACATGTTTCATGTTGTTTGTTTTATCTCTTGCTGACTTATACATGTAATATTTTTGTTGTAGGCTGACATTTGAAATGTAAGCAATATAATATCATGTATAAATTGTAAACCTAGTTGATATAGGATGTGTAATGTTGTATGCTGATGATTTTGTAAGTGACTGAAAGAGAAAGAACAGTTATGGTAGATCCTATCCATTTTTATTTTGATCATATCCTTGTGATAGAAGGCATGTGAAGAAGTGTGCTTAATTTTTTGTTGGATGTAGTGAGTCAAAGGCTATAACTTCTTAATTTCTAAAAGTAGTGGGCTAGTAGGAAATTGAGAAGATATTTAGAGAGTCTTAAAAGTAGAATTGCAATCATCAAAATAGAGTGAGCTTAATTATTAGTTTTCAGATAGTGTAAGGACTATCATTTTATAATCATTCTTGAGTGTTTTCTCAAATCAGGGAGTTGTAGCTTCCTTGGGTGTAACCCTAAAACTATAATCAAGGAGTTGTAGCTTCCTTGGGTTATAGCCCTAAAATAAATTTATAAATATTGTTCATTTTTGTGAGGCTGGATTAGGACAGTAGCTCTGAGAAGCTTTTCTCACCATGGTTTTTCCCTTGTGGGGTTTTCCATGTATATATAGTGTTGTGTTGTGCATTTTCTTCATATTTTTGTTCATGTTTATGTGGTAGAGTTTAAAGTATCTATTTGTTCTAGAAGGTTTGAGATTTTATAGAATACTAATTCACCCCCCTCTCAGTATTTCTGGTGTGTTCCACAAGGGTTTCTCAAATTTTGGTTAAGATATAGAGTCTTATTAGTCAAAAGTATATATGGATGGATTTGCATCATCAATTAATATACTAATATTATATCCAGTGTTATAAATTTCATGTTGCAGTTGGAACGTAGAATGGGGAGATCGCCTCTATTCTAAAAGATTTTATCAAATTTACTGCTAGAGATAAATCAAAGGGAAAAAGTGTGACTATGACAAGTTTTTTTTATTTCGATGCCAACTTGGTTATTTTTGGATCTACTCAAAGTTTGTATTTTTAGGAATTTGTGCCCTATATTTCTTAGGATATAGGATTTATACTTTATTTTTATGATAACAATATTGTTCTATTATGATTTAATTTTACATATCTAAAGAATTATTGTAACTAAATTCAGTTGGAGATAGATGACCCTTGGTGTTGAGATGATCTCCACCACGGATCATTTCTTAGTTTTTTTTTTACCTTTCCTATAAAAGGGAAGTGTTCTCTCAATGTAAAGGTTATTGAAATTGGAATTGTTATAACCATACATTTTGAAATTAATACAATCAAAGCATTAAATTTTGGTGTTCTAGTTGTGGGTTTCTTGTGTTTGCATGGTTGCTTTTCTTCAATGTTAGATAAAGTTTAGTTATGATGATGATGTGTGAAGATATTTAATAGATCTCTAGTTCATATAGTTTGTGGCTTGCTGATTGTAAGTTTCTTTGTATGTTTATTCTAAACTTCATTTGATATTAGTTCAATTGTGAATATTTGTTTAAGTTATGCTATAATTAGTTATTTATATGAATGTTCATGATCTAAAAAATATTATATTACCTTTGAATATTGTATTCTTCTTGTGGCATTGTGATTTATTATCTGATTAAGAGGGAATTACTTCCAATGAGGGATCTATCTATCTAAAGCATCGAATCGTTATTTGTATTATCCTTATGGTTCCTTAATCTTCTCTTACCCTATCTTTTGACTTTTGTTTTCAGATTTGAGCTGGTTTAGGAAGAGAAGAATCACCTAAATTTTTGAATTATATATTGAATATTGTGTTGAGATCTTATATCTGGAAATCTAATCAAGGTTTTTATTAATTTTAGACCATTCAAAACCATTATTGTTAAACTTATAGTGAGGAAATTATAAGTCTACTTGTTAAAAAAAAAAATTGAACCACTGAGATATTTTTGTAAAGTCAAGACCTAACTATTGAAGCCTTGGGATAATATTTCTGAGTCTTAGAGGTTAGATTTATTTTCAAGACAGACAAAGCACTAAGTATTTTGTTTATGTTGTGATGTGAAAAGTATAAATATGAAATTAACTAAAATTATGTAATAACTAACTAAGAAACTATATAAATATTTAAAAATAAATTTCCACATTAGTATTTTGATAATTAGGATGTTGATACATTATAACTTATTTAAAAATATAAATTTTATGATACAAATATCACTTGAAAAGAGGAATATTTTAAGAAAATTCATTAATGAATTCATTTAATTCATTCATGTTTGGTCCTTTATGGTACTACAACTTAATCTTTGAAAAATTGGATCTTTTGAGATTTTCTTGTAATTCATCAATTGCAATTAACTCTTCTTGAAATTTTTGTATGTTAGTCTTCCACTACATCATTTAGCTGATATACCTCTCAAAAACCAAACCATGCAAGGAATATTCAAACTCACCAACTATCTCCATAGGAAAAGCTACTAAGAATGGGGTTTCCCAAAATTCGCAACCAAGATTTTTGAGAAATTATTTTATCTCCACCATAGTCTAATCAACTAATCCTTTGTTTCTGATTATTTTATCTCTACACTTCTTTAAAACACTGACCCTTATTTTTTATAGTCTTCAACCATTTTTTTGGTTTATCCTAGTTAGAATTTTCAATTATAATTTACTTTATTATATACTTTACTAATATTTCCTTTATCTTATACATAATTGGGATATAATCATCCCACATCAGAAAGTCTTCATTAATTTTTGACTCAATATCATGAGCCATACTGGCTTCATCACTAGTACAATGGTATGCCTTTATTTCCTTCTTTATTATTGTATTTCTCAATTATTGTAGGTCTTCTCTCCATTACTTTGCAGCAAAAAGGATACCTTTAGGGTTTGGATGTTGAGCATCCTTATTTATGCAATTTATAGAATTGGAGTAGATGCAACTAGATCAATTAGATCTATTAAATGATTGGCATAGGTGGTGATTTGGGAGACTTGTGACTTAATCTCTTCTTTTTTGTTTTTATCCTTTTCCATCCTATTGAGGATGATGGAAACATACATTTTTAATGATTTTTTCCCTCCTCTTTGGTTTGATTTATTAAATTTATTTGTTGCATATAATAATCTTCAACAAGCATATCTCATTCTATCTTGTCCACTCTAGGGATATAAAAAAATTCTATTTAGTTACCTTGTCTATCAATGGTCCTCATGGACAACCTTCTTTCTCTTTTATTTCTTTCTATAAATGTTTGGAAGGATTCAAAAAGGATAGAAAAATATTCCACCTCTTCTTTGATATATGTCCATTTCCTTTTCTAAATAGTAATTTTTAACCATATTGGGAGGGTGGATGTTACTTCTTATAGTGGAGAAGTAATTACCTCAGATTCATACAAAGCTTTATATTTTTCTTTCTCATCCTCATATTCCTCTCTTTCTTTCTTAGTTTTCCCCCTTCCACCATCTTCCTATTTCTCATCTTTATTTAAAAATTCTTCTTCGTCATCTTGTTGGTCCTCTTGTTTAGGGTGTGGAGGAATATGGGTGTCATGTGGAGGTGAAGGAGAAGGAAAAGGAATGAATAAATCATGAGATGGAGATGAAGGAGGAGGAGAAGGTGGTGGAGATGCGAGAGGAAATTCATGTGGAGGGGATAAGGATGAAGTGGGTGACAAATATTTGGGGATAGAAAATATGGAGGAGGATAGAGGTTGAGAAGGAGCCTAAGAGACTTGGTTTTTCCTTCAAAGAGGAACTTATTCTTTTCTATTTTATTTGTTAGTCTTTATGTCTATGCTCTCGTCTCTTCCTTCCCTCTTTGATCTTTCTATAGTAGATGTGCCTTTCCTTTTGCAACTATAGTAGTGGAGGTTTTTCTAACCTTCTTGGGTTTCTTATTTTGAGGTTTGGGTCATGGAAACTCCATCATTGGAAAATAGGAATCCAACCATAATTTGAGCACATAATGACACTAGCTTCCCTAACTTCTATATTTATATCTTCTTACATAAATCATTATAAATTATGGATTTGCTTGTTGAATATCTATTGTCTATTGTAAATAGGATCTAATACCTTCCTATTCTCCTTTAGATCTTTGGAAACGTTGGCCACATTATTGATCTTCATCATGCATATGGTTAACTTGCATTAATCTTTTATTCTAGCCTCATATTAATCTTCACAATTGTACCAATTATCTTCCAAGGAAATCATGTTTCTATAATGAGCCAATGAGCTTGATAATTTTCCTAATTGGGTAAAATTTTGTCTTGGGGTCATTGTGCAAGTTTATTATCAATAAGGCTAGTTTATTTTCTATAGTATTAGCTATCTACATGTTGGGATATGAATATAATCCCATTTATATAAGGAATCAATATCCTAACTTTTTTTTTCCTTAATAATTATGTGGGTCTCGACCACTTGTCTATAGAGATATAGCAAGATAAACCCATAATTTGGGTATCTTGGAAATACGAGGTGAGCATATTAAAATGGATGTATTGATTTCCCTAATTCTTTAGCTTAGTCATTGTTTCAAGGGAGATTATTTTTACAAAAAATATCTCTAAATCTATGATGATTGAATAGATGAAAGAATTATTCACTATGCAATAATTATTTTTTCTAGATTCTAATTAAAACTATGGGTAGTGTTCTTATATTTTTATTTCTCCCAACTAGAGAGATCCTGCCCTTATCAATTGAGAAAAATTTTCTTGAAAGATAATCAAACACACAAAATAGGAAGTCATATGAAATTTAGTGCTCTTGAACACATCTATCAATTGGTCATGTAGTGTGTCATTGGTGATGGTGACCTAGACTATTTTCTTATAAAAACAATTGTAAGGATGTAGTACCAAACCATGGATGGAAGTCTTTAGCATGGGGGTAACCATAAACCATATTGAGAAGTGTGATTTTATCCTTGGTATCCTCCCTAAACTCACTTATATGTTGTAATTTTTCCATCTTTAGTGCCAACTTCTAGGGGTTGAGTAGGATTTGGTTGTTAATGAAGTTAAGGTAAGTTGCATTATTCTTCTCATAATGAGATAGTCCCTTAGGGATACCATTGGTTTCATAATTTGGGAAGGTAGGGATCTCAAATACCCTTTTAATCATGTTTGTTCTAATGTTTAGCACCACATCTCTAGAAGGTCCCATAATATTTTGTTGTCTTTTATCATAGTGTTGCACACATGTCAACACTAGCTCAAGAGATTTATGTAAAATAAGAAATGTTACTACCTCCACCAATCCTATTTTTTCCAAAGATGTAGCTGTTGTTGTTTTATCTTCTTTATTATGGATGCTCCTTAAGAATTTATGTATTTCCACATGTCCCAAATCAATATCTCAAATATCTATGTATGGAGAGAACATATTTGAAGGTGGATGGTACCCCTTGTATTTGTACTTCATCTTTGAGCCTTCTCCTTATATATTGAAAATGCCATCCATTAGAAGGTAGAAAAACCAAATTTATATTTGAACTTGAGTAAATGTCTCTATTGGGTCCTAAATTTACATTATTTCATGTCCTATTGCAAAGAAAACATTCTAAATTTATAGCCAAAATTTCATCTTCTCAAGGATTGAGCCTAGGGAATGTCATTAATCACTTGCTAAAGGAATCATGATCTTGCATAAATCATCTCCATAACTGAAATTTAGAAGAAATGTCAAAATTAACCTAAAGTGTCAGTTGTCAGAGTTTGGATATATCCCCTAATTCTTATTATATTAAACCATAATTGTTAAGGTAAACATTTGATGACCGACATCTAAAAGTTTATCAAAGAAGAGTAATTTAATATTTGAGATTCAACAATTGAAAATAACCTATATATTATATTCTTTAAATATTGATATGTCCTAAAGAGAATGATTATCTTTAGTACATTTGAGGGATTAGGCCATTTTAGAAAAACATTATTAGTCATCAGGAGTTGGAGACATTATTTATCCTTTTAGCTAAACAATGACAATCAATGGTGAATATTCCTTATAGGAGAAACTCGTAAGGACTAGGTGTTTTTGACTTCTGACTTTAGGAATAGATTAGTGGTAATGATTTATATTTTAAAGGTTATTTTGTTAATCATTAGAGAGAACACATGATATCTGATTACTGTAAGTCTTAATGATGTTGGGAACCAATTTTTGGGATTTGGGAGTTGGAGACAAACTTAAGACCTTACGTAAACTTTAAATAATGGTTAAGGATTACTCCTAACATCTGATTACCAAAAGTCTTAATGAAACTACAAATAATGAAAACTTGATGTCATTGGGGTTTGAGATTTGGTGATGAGTTTTAATCTTTATTAAAGCTTATAATAAGAGCTAGAGAATATTCCCAACATCTGATGACCAAAAAAATAGTGAAATTTTGAATGTAAAGTGGGAGTCATTGGGTGTTAGGGGCCAACTAGAATTCCTTTCAAACAAGGATAAAAGGGAAATTCGGAACCTAATGAGGTGTGATGATAACATCACAAACATCCTCAACCACCATGTCAAAGTGAAACCAGATTTGGAAATGGGAAAAAAGGAAAGAACAAAAAAAAATATCAAAACAAAAATGGAAAAATACCAAATAAAACTAAGACAAAACAAAAAACACAAGAAAGAACCTTGGGTTGAATGAATACATAACGACAACACACAATGATAAAACATGAGAAAACTTGAAAGCATTACCAAATTGAATGGAATTTAAAGACTCACTCAATAATTTTCTAGAATAAACCATGAAAGGGATGCATGCCACCTATGTGAGGGGGAGAACATTAGACTAGAGGAGCGATCAGAACATGATAATCTAAGAATCTAAACTAAGACTAAACATATTAATCTAAGATCTAAACCTACACATACGAAATGAAACTAAGCTATTTTAACATGCATTAAGGAAGCTATGATTACAGTATTGAATGTACAAGAATAATACAGTCTTACTATCTCATAGTGGAGTGTTTTTTTCCTAATATTGGGTTGTCCTTATCACTGCGAAGCCTCCAAAGTTCATGTGCAGAAGCTTGATGATTGACTATTTTGTTTGGTTGATCGAAGAAATAGTGAAGCTCTATCAATCATGTTCTTGATAACACTTAATTGCACAATGTATGTTGATTCTCTGATCCTTATTTGTGAGGAAAGGGGTTTGTTATATAGAAAACGAGACTTGAAATGAACGATCAGGATCGTGTTGAAGAATATCTATATCAACAGTAAAAGTGTGTTGAGAGGATTTAGACATGAGAAGATTGTGAAAAGTTGATTGCAAAATTCGGGTGATTGAGAAATAGATTGGCTAGTTAGGGATTTAGATTGATCAGTTAGGATTTAGATTGACCAATCAAGATTTCGATGGCTTAGCTAGGAATTTGATGGCCTAGTTAGGAATGTGATTGATCAATTAACAAATTAGATTGCTTAGTTAGCAATTTATATTTATTAGTTAAAAGATTAGATTGCTCAGTCAACAATCATAATTTACTCAATCAAAAAAGGGGCAAGGAATATGAATTAATTAATTTAATTAATTAATTACTTTTTGGAGTTGAACGTGCAAATCAAAGTTTAACTTTTGCAAACAAAAGTTGCATTAGTTTGATTTGATTTTTGATAATTTATTTGAATAGTTTGATTTAATTATTCAAATTTTTGGAGGGAGAGTGCCATAATTAAATTATTATGATTTAATAATTTAATCAACTTAGGGGAATAAGGTGATTTAGCAACATAATTAAATAAAGTGAGATTAGGACTTCATTAAATAAATGTGATTTATTTAATTGGTCAAAATGATGAAACATGAATTAATCAAATAATGTTATTTTATTTATTCAATAGTAGAATTAGGGTTTGTAGGACTTTATTAAATAAATGAAATTTATTTAATTTCTCCAAAATGATAAAAAAAAGTGAATTAATTCAATAATGTTGTATTATTCAATTAATAAAGGAATTAGGGTTTTTGATGTTGTTTCATTGTGGTGCAATGTGGGACATTGTAGGTGGATTCTAAGATGATCCAAGAAATTATGGGATGATTTCGAGTTGTTTTGGAATGATTTTGAGATGATCTAAGTCATTACAAGATGATTCTAAGATATTTCAGGATGATTCTAAGATGTTTTGAGACATTATGGGATAGTTTTGAGATGTTTCGGGGTGATTCTAAGATGTTACAGGATGATTCTGAGATATTTTGAGTAATTTTGGTATGGTTCTGAGATGATTCATGATATTACGGGATGATTCTAAGATGTTCCTAGGTGATTCTAAGATGTTTTGAGTCATTCTAGGATGGTATCGAGATGTTATGAGATGTTCCAAGATGATTCTAAGTCATTTTAAGATAATTTTGAGTCATTATAGATGTTACATGATGTTTCGAGACAATTTTGAGTCATTTCGAGATGTTACGGGATGTTCCGCGATAATTCAGAGTCATTCTGAGATGTTACGAGATGTTTTAGGACAATGTTTAAAATTGTTTGATGTTGTTCGAGGTTGTTCGATGCTATTTCATGTTGTTCAATGTTGTTCAATGTTGTTTGATGTTGTTCGATGCTATTCAGGGTGTGTGATCGGTGTCAATTCAATTTTACATGTCTACGTTTTGCCCCTCTTTAATACAAAGTACTAGTTGCTTTGTTTCAAAGATTCTATTTTTAAGATCAAGTTTTTTGAAAGAAAATTATGCCCCACTGCGCCTCGGCATTTAGTGGAATGATGGTAGGACTCTATGTTTCCCCCTTGAGAGGTTGACCAAAAATTTCTAGCTTTGAGGTCAGGCTCTTAACACTTATTGTATTGTCGTTCAATATTTTCAAATGAAATTTTATATCCATAAGTGCTTCATTTCTCGTTCTAATTTTTTCTAGAGCTTCTAATTTATGAGTAGGAAGGTTCCCTAAGTGAAATTATGGTTTCCTAGATCAAATTAGGGTTTTCTTGAGGTGTTATATAGAAAATTTGTCTTCAAATTGGCTCATTTGTGCTTTGATTCTCTTTGCTAATTCTTGTCTTTGGATTTCATCTTCTATCAATTTTTTAGGAAAAATGATGAGATTCAAGATTTCCCCACATTTTTTTGGGCTTGTTCAAGATTTTGGACGGCCTTCAAGCATTGGTGTCCTAGTATGTACCTTCTCACTTTTCTCTTTCACCATGTTTTGTTCTAATTATGTGTGTACGAATTTCTTATAGTCAATAGTGTAGTTTTTGAGATTCCTATGTAGTTGCATCATTTTTTATGCTTTTTCCCTAACAAAACTATGCACTTGTCTTAAAACTATGCATTTTCCTAAAATTAGTGTTTATGTTTTATGTTGTTGACTGAAAACTATGCTCTTGACCAAGAACTATGTAGTTGACCTAAAACTATGCCCCTATTTTTATGCCCTTAACCTAAAACTGCATAGGCCTGAAAACAACGCCCCTATTTTATGCATTTGACCTAAACCTACGCACTTTCTTGAAAACAATGCCCTTGTTTGGTATTTGTTTAGGAACCTAGCAATTGAATTCTCCTTCTATTTTTTTCTCTTAGCATTTTTTCTAAACCCTATCATGTGTTTTTTGTCATCCTAAATGTCATTTGTCATCATGCTCATGTCATTTTGTGTTGCTTTACCTGTTTAGAGTGAAACCCTAACATCCTAGTTTATAATGATCGGAGGTGAGTCTCTAAGCACTTATGATGAGAGAGAGATGTTCTTGCCACTTGTTCATTCTAATTGCCCATTTTGGTGCATTGGAGCGGGACTTCCTTGATGTCATGGGATTACATTCCATTTGTTACATGCCTCCGATTAGGACTCTTATGGTGATGATGACTACTCTTGTGCAGAGGTGGCACTCTGAGACATCCTCCTTTCATTTTCCTACAAGGGAGGCTACTATTACTCTTGAGGATGTTTGGAGGATAATTCTCTTCCTATTCATAATGAGCTCATTGTGTATCATGTTTGATGAGATTCTCGTGCTATGTAGCATTTGTTAGGTGTTCCACACTTGGATGTACATGATTCAGAGGTTGATCTATCTAGGTTTTTTTACAACGCAAATCCTATTGTACTTGTCCTCTATGGTCTTGTATTAGGATTAGTTGTTCCTAATAGACGCGGTTGACAATTTGATGTGGGTTGGGGTACATGTATCAAGAGCATGCTAGAGCATAGGATGAGATATGGTTGGGGTGATTTTTTGCTTGCTCATCTTTATCAAGATATGCATAAGGTGGTGTCTCGGGGCTGGAAGTCTATGTCTGCAAGTGTTTCACTTTTTCACATTTGGATGTGGGAGCATATTGCAGTGACTCGTCCGAACAAGATACAGGATCATTCTCTAAATGATCCATACTCTTATCATTATGGGGACTTTATGAATTACACCTTGCTTGGGGACCTACATTATTGGTGTCATGTGTTTGATGAGATACCTGATTTTGTGTGGAGACCTTATATGAGCTCTAAGGTTTGGCCAAAGGATGTTGATCAACTTGTTTACTGCCGACAAACCCATTGGTTGATTGGTCGTTCACCTTTTGTGATAGATAATTATCTACCAAACCGAGTTTATCACCAGTTCGGAGAGAGATAGGGGCGGGTTCTTAATGGGTATGAGGCTTAGCTTGGTTGGACTACTTGGGAGTTCCATGTATAGGGTTCCAAGCTAATATAGATAGTGTGGCTGCTGATTTTAGAGCACTTGCCCCAATTGGTTGGGGTTGGCTAGTTGGTGTGATAGATCTAGGTACTACTCACAATTATGATGAGTCATGGGCATGATGCAAGCCTTTGAGGTTTATTGATCCTAGGGTGATCCCATTGTGGGAAGAGAAGGTATTACAAGTCATCATAGGGATCAACAACAAGCTGAGGTTTTCGTAGAGAAATTGGATCAAGATCGATGTGATGAAGCATAGGGTATTTAGGATGAGTAGGTGCCTCACATGCAGGGTTAGGTACAAGTTCTCAGTCCTCCTCCACGAGCTAGGGATGTTGATATATTGCTAGCTCAGATGACTTCTGCCAGAGATGTAGAGATTGTGCAGTGACAGGATGTGAAGGCTTTGGTAGAAACTTTAAGGGCTGAGCCAGAGAACAAGATTGGTCAATAGTATGCTGTAGAGGCTCAAGTACTATTACTAACAACAAAGAGAGACACTCTTTGGGTAGAGCGTGATAGTATGCAAGATGAGTGAGACTATTTTCTATAGATGTCCACCTATTATCAGACCTTATATGATTCCATTGTTCCTAGAGCCTCTCAGCATCCAGGGTTTGGGGAGCCGAGTGTTGTGAGCGATGGAAGTGATGGTGTAGGTACATGTGCAAGTTTAGGTGATCAGTCTATGATACAACTAGATCTTTTTGGTGGTCAATAATGTTCCATCCTTCCTATCGAGATCTTTAAATTTTTTGGTACTTGATCTTCATGTTGTTTCATGGCATAGAGGAATTTTGTAGACATGTGTTATATATATATTCATTGGTGTAGTCGATACCTAATATATATGCTATGATTTTAAATCCTATCACAAATTGTGACACTGTGGATGATGTAATTATGAGATGTTTCCTTTTTTGAAGATGATATATATGAGATATACCTTCTTCGATTCAGCCTCATTTTATGCTTATGTGATGGCGATATATGATGATGTATGTTTATGTGTATGTTTTTTTTCTTTTATGATGTATGAATTTGATGTGGATAGATGAATCATACTTTGTCTCTTTTATGATGCGATTCATGTTGATAAGTGAATGCCCCATACATGATACATGATGTTTTTATTGGTTTATTATCATCATGATATGTATTGATAACATTTTTGGATGCATTATGGATATGGTGCTAATGATTTCTTATGCATGATGAATGTTAATCAAAAGAAATATTGATGATGGATAGAGATATGATGTTATGTAGCAGGAATACAATGTTTGTTAGTTAGAATAAATATGATGATGGATAGAAATTTGATGTTAATTAGAAGAACTATTGATGATGGATAGTGATTTATGTTAACCAGAAGAGCTATTGATGATGGATAGTAATGTGATGTTAATTAGAATAACTATTGATGATGGATAGAAATGTGATGTTAATTAGAAGAACTATTGATGATAGATAGAGATATGATGTTGATGATGGATAGTGATTGATGAGTTTCTTTTTCTACGCTTTAGAAACTTCACGGTTTGAAAAACCTTGTTTCATGTAGCAAACACATATGATGCACCAAGGTATGAATTTCCAAGGTGACTTTGTATCCATTGAATGGAATTTGACTCTACAAACAAATATTATCTTTATTCATTCCAGACATACAAAAACTTTGTTTAAACTATAGGGGGGTTGCATGAAAAATATTTTGGACCAATCACATAAAGAGGTATAGAACACCCAACATGTAACTGCTTCACAAATTGCTTAAATACAAGTATTCACCATGGTAATATTACAAAAATATCTT